>NW_021025409.1:1350505-1361603 GCF_004153795.1 Camellia sinensis
CCGAAGGATGGTGTGAACACCGGGATGCACCCAAATGTTTTTAACCAAAGGATAGAAAGGATGCGATCCGAATACGACACGAATGATTTTACCTGGAACTTCTCTGAATGAACCATGCATACAATACTGTTTGGTTGCACCATCTCTGAATGAACCGTACATACAATATCGTTTTTGTGTAAGAAAGAAACTCAACAAGTGCAATACAGTAAGAATGCATGTTCCATGCAAGGTACCAAATGCATGTTCTATGCATGATTGACAGCATGTTCTATGCAATGAGAGCGAGAGCATATTCTATGCAATAGTGAAATACACATTCTATGTAACAGTATGTGTGAAATGCACGTTCTATGCATGCAACAAAGAAATGCATATTCTATGCAAGGATGAAAGTGTATTCTAACAAAACAAATTCAGTAGCAACTTTCGATTTACCTCTCGGAACAGTTGCAATATGTAAAAAGGATACACCTCGTTCATGCTAACAAGTGACGAACATCGTGCACTGAAACACTGTTTTGATCTTCCGCAGAGAGAATCTGAACTCAACAGTGAACTTTCCTTACACTTATTTGGAAACAAAGACTCAAAACAGCATTAAGACTCTGTGGAGGGACACTGGCCACTAGATGGCCACAAGGGGATGGCGTCGGCCACCTGCTGGCCACCCCTGAAACTTGTCGGCCACCGATGGCAGATTTGGGGTAAATCTGAATTTTTGCCTCAGGTCTTTATATACACACAAGCACATTTCATTTCCTCACTTCTCCAAGGTCGAAAATCCTCCCTCTCTCTCTCTCTCTAGACACTTTTTCTCTCTAGATCCGAGCTTTATATGCATTTTCCAATGCCTCACGCACATTTTCTTCGCTAAACCCTCTTAGTTTACTACATTTTGAACCAATTGAAATTTGATTTCAGTGCTTTTTCTTGAAGTTTCACCACTTGAGGCTTGTTCCTCTTGGGTTTGGTGCCTTTTTCTGGGCTTTGACTTTTTCTTCCATTTTCTCTCTCCTAGGGTTTGACTTTTTCTAAGTTCGCCATATTTTCTCCATTTTCCTTCACTTTTCACCACCTTTCCCATCTTCTTTCCAGATGGTGGACGATCTACCCCATGACGGTGCTCCATTCGAGATTCCACCTCCGGCGGAGATGGAGGTCAAGCCTGAGCCCGAGATATTACCGCTGGGAGTGTACCCCTTTGATCGATGACATACCATCCTCGGACACATGTACTACCACCCGAGAGTATCAGGCATTTCAGAGAGTTTACGCGAGGCGCACCAGAGGACCTCTTGCTACGAGAGTCGGACTCATATTTGTCTTACGACGCCACCAAGGTATACACTGTATTCTCACGTTTTCTTCAATGTACATTGCATTTCTTGCTTTAACTGCGTTCTGCCTACACTGTATTTCTCGCCTCTTGCTGCATTTCTTGCCTTAATCACACTTTTGCACTGTATTTCTTACTCTACCATTTCATCTGCCTCATATCACTATATATCACTGTTTTGATCACATGAGGACTCTTGCTCTATTAGAGGCTATGGAGCCACGTCTACGAGGGACTGGTGTTTGGAGCTCCCTGCTGGTGTCCGCCACATTATCGATGAGGCTAGCTTTAGTTTATTCTGCATGGGGCTATCACGTCATATCGCGAGTCGGCCCTTACTTGGAGCATTGGTAAAGAGTTTGTGGGATACCACCAACTCTTTCCACTTCTCTGCTATTGGGGAAATGACAATGACTCCCTATGACTTCTCCATGCTCACCGGCATAGAAGTAGGGGGTCACCCGATTCCTTATGATATGGACATGGGCGAGTGGGAGGCTGCCTGGATCTACCTGTTAGGAGGACGCTCGCCTCTCTTCCGACCGGAGATGGTACGATACAGCTAGTTTACAGAGCAGTTTCGAGGAAGAGAGCTAGAGACCCTAGAGGAGATAGAGCAGTATGATCGGGGCTTTTTGATGTTCCTCCTCGGTACCACCCTGTTCACGAACAGGGCGAACACCGTAGGATTATATCTTTTGAGGGCCATGGTGGATTTACCGCAGGTCTAGCTCTATGATTGGGGCGGTGCTGGCCTAACCACATTGTATGGCTATATGAGCTCGACATCCCGCAAGAGAGGAGACAGGGTCGAAGGCTATTAGCGAGCTTGGGAGGTATACTTTACATTTTTACTTCATATTTTCTGCTTTCTGTTTCTGTGTTTTCTGCTTTGCACTTTCTATACACTGCATACTGCCTTGTTTGCATCTATATATTGCGCTTTCTGCATCGCACATTCTGTATCTCTGTATTTGTACTCTCTGTACACTGTGCTATACATTCTACTCTTTGCATCTGCACTTGTACTTTCTGTACACGATATACGCATTCTGCATTCTTTGTTTTACATTCTGCATTCTTTGTTCTGCATTCTCTATGCACTATACACTGTATAGGATTTGGCTTTTGGATTTTGAAGACTATCTTCAGTTAGTTGTTTTTATTTGATAGTACATGTAAACATTCAAGCCTAGGGCTTTACTTGTATTTGAGTTAGAACTCATATTTTTGTGTCCAAGTGTTGGCTTGGAAAGATGTAAGCCCGTAGGGCATTTAATTTGATGTTACATGTAATGCTTTTATTTAGTAATACTCTGATGAATGAGATAATGAATTGTTTTCTTTAAATATTGCATGTCAATGATAAATATATAATGGGTTTATTTTGAGGGCGTGACATAGAAAATTGTGACGACCCCACCACATATAATAATTAATAAATGATTAATTAAGGAGATTTGAATTTTAATTGTTCATTATTCTGGTTCAATTTGAGATTTATGAGAATTATTCGGTCTGATTTGTATACGATTTGATTAAAGATTTATGTTAGAATTAGAAATTGAAAGCCTAAATGGCTTAAGAAGGTGAAATTAATGAGTTGAATCGATTCAATTTCGAGAATTAGACCATGTGGGAGTTTAAAATAAATATGTGATTCATTTCAGTAAAATTAAGATTTTATCAATTGGGTCCGAATTAGAGTTACTAAGTTATGAGAATTGAGAATTAAGGTTGTCATGAATTAAATTTATTTATGAGACGTTCAATTGAATATGTAATTTATTAACGAAGATTTCGAGTTTGATTTGAAAATGAAGGCCTTAAAGATTTGGGAAATCAATATTGATGATGGTAAGAAGTTTAATTTGATATTTGGAGCTTTTTGGGAGTTTGATTAAAAATCTGATTCAGATTGATAAATTTAAATATAATTAATTGAGCTCTAATGGAAGTTAATTAGACTAATTAAATTATGTGAGATTTGTGATTAGGTATAATTAATTTAATTATGTGTTAATCAGGATTTATTAAGACTAAGTGTTGCTTAATTAAAATTAATCCTAAACATAAATTGAATTATGGAAGAATTTGGAATTGAGGGTATATGTGGGTGTGGCTTTATTGAGCAATTCTTTGGGTGTGTGTTGACAAGTGTGTGTGCACGTGTGCACGGAGTTGAAAGTGGGTGTATGTATGTTGTGCAAACTTCATAAAGAAGAGAGGTGAACTCAATTTTGAGAAAATGCTTTTGCTGGAGAAGCTTTAGAGAGAGAGAGATAGAGGAACTGAGAGAGAGAAGTTTGTGCTGGAAGCTTAACTTTAAAAAAAAAAAAAAAAAAAGAAAAAAAAAAAGCAAAGGGAAGAATCTCATCTGTCAAGAGACTCAATAAATTGAAGACTTTTGGTAAGAAATGTTAAGCTTGAATTCTTGTAGATCAATCATCTAGCAACTAAGATTAAGTAGTAATTGGGTTTAATTTTATGAAATTAGAAGGAAATTAAGGAAGTAATGAAAGAAAATTGGGTTAAGATTGATAATTTAGAAATTGATAATGTAATTTGTTATTAAGTTGGATTTTCTTGTCATCCTTCATAATTTGAAGTCTAACCTTACATGCATTGTGGATTTTCAAGATTTTAGAACTTTATTTCATATTTTAAAGTTTATGATTGAGTTTTGATATAAATTAAGAAGTCAAATTATGGTTTGAGCTTGATAATGAAGAATTGGTTGGGTTTTGATAAATGTTTCTTGCATGCAAATGATTTTCTAAGAAATTTATAACTTTAATCTCATGTTTTGAAGGAAGATAGAAAAGAATTTGAAGTCAATTTCATGTAATTAAAAAGAAATTGGCAAGAAAATGAAGAATTTGAGCTAAGTTCAAGTTTATGAAAGTTAATTTAGAAATTAATTATTTTGGGTTTGATTTCAAAAGTCATAGTTAAATTAAGCTTCATAAATTACATGCAATTTTATTGCGTATTTGATTTTGAAGAAGAATTTTAGAAACCATGAGTTCATGGATTTTGATTTTGAACTTAAGCAAGGTTTTGATTTAAATAAATAAATTAATAATTATATTTCATGATTTTGAGTTTGGATTTTTAAAGTATTGATGTATGAAAATTTTGTATTGAATTCTATTTCAGAAAAATTCATGAGTTTTCAATTACACATGCATCATAGATTTTTAAAAAGATTTGAAGGATTAATTCCATATTTTGGTATAAGAAGAGCAAGTTTTGAAAAATGATGAATTCATGAGCACTTTGAGTTTAATCTTGAATTAAAAGAATTTTGATGTAAATGGTTTGATTTTGATCCTAATTTCACACATGCAAATATTAAGAGTTTTATAACTTCAATTTCATGATTTAAAGAAAATAGACAAGATTTAGGAATTAATTTCATGTAATTCGAAAGGAATTAGTAAAAGGATGAAGAAATTGAATTAGATTCAAGATTATGAAAGTTGATTTAGAAATTAATTATTTTGGAGTTGATTTTGAAAGTTATAGTTAACATAAGCTTCAAAAAAATTACATGCAATTGCATGGTACATTTGAGTTTGAAGAAGAATTTTAGAAACCACGAGTTCATGGGCTTTGATTCAAATAAATTAATTAGTAATTATGCTTCATGATTTTGAGTTTAGATTTTGAAGTATTGATATATGAAACTTTTTGTATTGAATTTTATTTCAGAAATTCATGAGTCTCATATTTAATTTCATGCTTATTCTTCAAAGAAAAAGTAGTTCGAAAATATTTGAATGCATGGAGTTTGAATTAAGTTTTGACAACTTGATGAGATTTTGAGTAAATGATTTATAAATAAATAAGTGTTTATGTATTATTAAATAAATAATTAATAATACCTAACATAATTCTCTTATTACTTTAGAACGATTGTAACAAAACAGTAATAATAATAATAGCCCAAGTGAAAAAAGGTCCAAGGAATATTGGCTCTACAATTCCCATCCAATTTGAGTAGGGCTAGTTTCAAAAAGAATAAAAGACTTTTCAGCCATTAATTTTGAAAGTGAAATGGTAGAAGTGGTCAAATAACAAGCTTGGAAGATGTCCAATTTTAACACGTCAATCCAAGTCCAAGGAGGTGTACAACAAGAACACAAGCGAATCATGCTCTTACGCAAATTTAATATGTATCTTTAGTTTTTTGAATTTTTACTTGTGTAATAAGGGGATAGTTTTTAGAGTCTCTAGTATTAAGGGTTGGTTTGGGGTGTCTTAAAAAAGTATACTTTTTGTCTTTTTACAAAAAGATGTGCAGAAAAGTAGAGAAGTGATGTGATGGAAAAAAGATAAAAGGATAAAAAGATAGATTATATAGTTCATGCCAAACCAACCCTAAGATTTTATAACATAAAAGACATCAAATATTTTCATAATGGCTAAAGCCTCTCAACATCGATCTAGAGAAAATTCAATTTAGAGCATTTTTCTAAGCTTCCCACTCCAGAGAAATTCTCTGGCCTTCCTAGAAAATTTCTTCCCAAAAAATTTCTCTCTAAACCAGAGAATTTCTCTGTATTCCAGTTTAGAGATTTTGGATTCCAGTGTGTAACTCACTATTAATAATTTTTAAAAATATATTTTTCACAAACGTATCCTAGCCGTATCGGTTTCCTATTTTTTTATGTTTCGTTGTATCGCTGTATCCGTATCGTGTCATATCTGTATCTCGTATCCGTATCTATGCTTCCTAGATTGAAGCTACTCCATCTTCCATACTCAGTTTGCTAAACCTCCACATTCCATCATCATCCTTTCAAACCCTTCATTGTTAGCTTCCATTCATTAGTTTACACACTAAACACCCTTGTTCTTGATTTTTAGCTTTTCTTTAGTTTACACACTAAACCACATCCTCATTCATCATTGTTATGGAAGATTTTCCTTCTCAAAATTTAGATTTTCAGAAGCAGATAAATGTTTATGAGAAAGATAGCCAAGGAAATGTGAGTTCTGCTATGTAAAAGTTGTTTTTTTTTTTTCCCCAACGTCTTTCGGAAAACCAGGGTCGAAATATATCAATTTATTTGATAGTCTACTACCAAAATAATTAGTTCATTTCAGAAGTTGTCTTCCGATATAATTTAAATGTTTTTGTTATCCTAGTTAGACAACCCAAGAGGGGGGTGAATTGGGTTATTAAAAAATAATTTCACAATATTAAAAATAATAATTAAAATATTCGAATTTCAACAAATAAAATAATAGAGCAATAATAATAATAATAATAAAGAAGATAGGGAAGGACAAAATCAAGCACAGAGATTTATAGTGGTTCGGCACGTTGGGCCTACGTCTATTCCTCAAGGAACCTCCTTGAGAATTTCTTCACTATTAAAACGAATCACTACACCACCAAAGTTTCATCAAGCTTGTGAATTTTACACAGGTCTTACTATTATCTTTTGAGCCTTACTTAACAAAAAATGCCTTACCCTTACAAAATTTATCCTTACAAAATAATAAAAAAGATAAGAGGTACTTCAATCCTCTTTTACAATAATTTTCTCGCAAAGAGTAGATATGAAAGTGTAAGAACAAAGATTACACTTAGATATGAAAGTGAAAGAGCAGAATACAATACACTCAAAATTTTGGAGCATACAGATTTTTTTCTCTTCAAGTTCTTAATATTTCTCCACACACAACACTTATATTTATACTCAAAAATCTGCTCGTTAGGAGGAGAGACGCTCCTCTTCTGACGATAGATGACATGAGCTCAAGATGCTCTTTTTTTACCTTGTTTTTTTCAATCACGTGGAATAACTACAAAAGTTTGAAAATGCTGGTCAAGTCATTCTCAATGAATAGCGATCTACTTATTTTTTTTCTAAAACAATAATGTGAAAACAATTTAACATAGTGACTTGTATATAATAATTTTTTTTTTATTTAAAAAATTTGATTGCACAGTAAAATCTCTTTAAATAATATTTAAATCAGATAATATATATATACCCCTTCTAAAAGTTTTGAAATTGTTGAAGAGATTATAAATACACTCAAATAAAAATAACCAATCATCCCATGTGAGTATATCAAAAGGAAACAATTCATCAATATTGCATTTGTACAACCAATCAATCAATTTTGTCAAAACAATACAATTAATCAATTTTAAATTTATCAAAAAGTGAATAGTGACCAGCCAACCAATCAATCAATTTTGTCAAAATAATACAACTAATCAATTTTAAATTTATCAAAAAGTGAATAGTGATATTTTCAAAATATTTCCATTTAAATAATATTTATAACAAATATATCATACAACCTATATTTTAAACATATAATATTTTGTGCCAAATAATACAGAATATGTATATTAAAAAATTCAAAATTTTCAAATAATATTTTAGACATCATCAAAATTAAACAATAAGATTAACAATCTCCCCTTTTTTGATGATGGCAATATTTGTATGGAGTTGACACAAAGTAAAAATCAACAAATTATTTGATAATTTTACAACATAAGATATTTGATAATTTAAAGCACATGTATGGCAGTTCAAATTCACATTTGGTAATTTAAAGCACATGTATGCCAATTCAAATTCACATTTTAAAATTAAAATTGATAATTTTCTCCTCCTTTGATATCATTAAAATAAAATATGGAGATAGGAAGGCTTTAGAGAGGGAAAAAAAAAAATTTGCAGTGAGCAAAACAAAAATCAGACAAACACATTTGAGAAAATAATCTGAAATACAAAAAAAATATAATAAAGGTTCTTATGGCTTGTCGTGATCATTGTGGGGATTTTGGAGCATTGCCTAAAAAATGGAGCAGTGTCGCCCAAAATGTTGACAAACAAGAGATTTGAGCAGATATGTATTGAGTATTGGATCGTTGGAGTGTAGAAAAAGTGGCAAAGATGATAGGCAGAGATACGAAATCGTCAAGTGTTGTTAGAGAAAAATTTGTTTTACCTTCTTGTGTAATCATGCCATTCTTTACCTTAGCTATCAATGGTTCTGACATGCATGAGGTGCTTGTAATTCAGGCAAGTGAAAGATTACCGATAGTGCATTCGCACGCTATTCTTGTAAATAAGAGTTCTAGTGTTTTTGGCAATCGGAATGATATCGATGCTATTAATAACACTATGACTCTTAGTACACAAGTGATGACAGCGGTTTCTAATATGGCTTGACGACTACAAGCAAGAGTACAAGAAAATCAACAATTGATAAATGAGGTGAGCTTGTTAAAAGCTCAAAAACAGATAGTAAAATGATGGGAAACACAAGGGAAAAAACCTTCAAAACAAGGTACAAAGAAAGGTGAGCCGCCCCTCAACCTTTATTGGCCTTTAAACCCAAGCTTCAGCCCAAAAATACAGAGTTTTTACAACCCAAAAACAGTTGGAAAATAGCAAGGATAATAGCAAATAAAACAAAGCAACAAGCAAAGCCTTATACCTCTTGAAGAGAACACCAATTCTAGGCAACAAATCAAGACGACACACCCTTCAAGAGCTCAAACCAAGCTCAAAAGTACCTCAGCTCAAAGATGATAGGGTTTGGTTAAGGGTGTATAGGCAAAGGTTAAGGATATGTAGGCAAAAGTGTAGAAATTTAGAAGAGAGAGAGAGAGAGAGAGAATTGTAGAGAGAGAGGAAAAATTTTGCTCCAAAATTTTTCGAGCCTTGAAACATAAGAGGGGCCCCCTCTATATATAGAAAACATGAATTCTCCTTAAGAACATCTAGCCTTACACGTGGGAGTAGATGCAAACATCTGTGCAAACAACTAGCATGGTTGTCACAAAATATCTGTACAAGACATTGGTGGCCAGCAGGCCACATCAGTGGCTGGCAACCAAAAGTGATGGCCTGCCAGCCTAAAGAGGTGGCTAGTAGGCCACTAGAAGCTGTAGGCTTGAAGAACCAAGGGTTGGTCCAAAAATAAGGAAACATGGGGGAGGGTTTGAAAGGCTCAAAGTTGTGGCATTCCGCTGAGGACTTCGAGCATTTAGCAAGCATGTAGACTCATCATCGGGTGTGTATACGATGACGTCCAAGTCGTAAGGGCCGCAAAAAATGGGATGTGTACACGTGGCTTGTACATTTCATTTCATGAGGCTTGTATAAAATGTATATACTTTGTTAAGAATTTCCTACTGGGCTTTATGCTTACCCTACGGGATTTTGGTACAGGTAAAGATGTGGTGATTTTGCCGAACTAAGGGTGTGAATGTGCATGTTGAGAGCACAAGGCTCTTGTTTTATTATGATTATATTTTGTAAGCCAAGGGCTATATCTGTATGAGTTCGGGTAACCATTTTTCTGTAACCAAGTTTAAACCCAGGCATTTGTAGCCCTTGAGGGCATTTATTTATTTTTTACTAGACTTTTTACATGCTATAGATTCATGTATCGATGTCATTGAATATGTATCCGCAAGTGGAACTATTTTGTAAACACCTTATGAACATGTATTCAAATGTTGAAGAAGTACTTCTGTTATCACAACGAGCAGAGATCAATTTACTATTCATGTATATTTTAACTGGGGTGTTACACTTACAGTCCGAGAGGGTCGATAACTATGCGTGGGTGTTAGCTACATTGCATGATGTCATGGATGGTTTTGTTTTGCCGGCGATTATTGTCACTGACGAAGAGCTAGCCTTGATGAATGCCAGACAGAAGATATTCCCGAGTGCTAGACATTTATTATGTTGTTGGCATACTGTAAATCCATGCCTCCAAAAGAGTCATATAACCACCGATCTGCTTAACACCGGACCAGCTAGCATATCCCAACTGTCTGTATAAAAATGTTAATGCAACAGCATCCCGGGTGTAAGTATGAATGGATCCCAAATCCATCAATAAGACAAGGTAAACAATAGGAACCCTGGTACCAGTTTTGTCACTGAAGAGTGTACATCCGAACAAAAAAAAACAAATAACCTCTTGCATCGCACTCTATGGCCTCCTCTAGGTCTGAATCTATGACACCAGCAAACTGACTTCGCAACCACTCAAGCCTGACTGATTCCTACCTGTAGTAGAAACCTCGTCATGTGCTACATGTTCAGTAATCCCTAAGCCAAAAACCAGTAGTGTAACTCCATGAAGATCCGTCACATCTGGTACGCTGACTAATATGCCTACAATGGAAAGGCTAAGAATAGTGCCAACATCATCCAAGGTCAAGGTCATCTCACCAACTATCATATGAAATGTGTTTGTCTCAGGTTGCCATCTCTCAACAAAATTGGAAATTAGAAGCTTGTTGACGAATCGATAATTGCAACGAGCTAACTGTAACAGCCCAGACAGCTCAATAATGGCTTTGAGTCTGGTATTGTTGTCTACTGACCACCATGCCCATGCAAGGATCTTCGAAGAGTGATTATGACACTTCAGGGGCCCTCGTTCCTATAAAAAAAATTAGTATCTCATTAGAAACTACCATATAACACCATAAAAAATCATATACAAATGAATTTAACTTTTACTCAGGAATGTTTACCTCCCCCTTCCAAACAGTTGTAGCGACATGACTATTGAAACTCCACAGTATTGATGGATCAATTGGTCCATCTAGAAAAGCATGAGTAAGGTTCTCTTCCTGAACAGTAGGAGAATCGAGTAAATAGGCATCCTCCATGGCAATTTCAGGCATATCATCACCTTCAACTCATTTTCGGCTTCGGTTACGACTTTGACTGGCACTAGGGATATCATATTCTA
>NW_021025409.1:1373191-1384678 GCF_004153795.1 Camellia sinensis
CCACTGATAGCCCAAAACAGTTATTTCTAAACAGGAAATAAATGTATCAACTAATATAATTCCAACATTTTCATAGGTGAGTGATTAAACTAACCAACTACACCATTTAATCAATAAATTCATTAATTCCATGAATTCAACTAAATTCCCCAATTTTCCCTAAATTAATTATATAAATTAATTTATTACAACAACTAGGGTTTTTCCCAAAATTACCAAACAACCCCCAACATATCAAAATACCAAAACTTAGAACAAAACCTATAATATGGAGTAGGAAATCCCTACCTCAAATGAAGAGACTCAAAGAAGATGATGAAAATACTCGGATGTGTTCCAACCCACAATTTTTCATATCAAAATGAAGATTAAGGGAAGCTCCACACTCAATACAAAGGAACTAGGGTAGAAGATCACTAGAACTAGATGTATTTATAGAGAGAAGATGTAGCCTAGAGAGAGAAACTCTCAAGTTATTCATTCAATGAACTTCATTAAATTGATTAGTGTATCTCATACATTCATGATACATAATGCATCTTCTATATTAATGAATTCATTAGATAGATTAATGTATCTTACATATTCATAATAAATCCATCACATTCAATGTATTAGCATTAGTCTTCTATACAATGTATATATAGGTGCATTCATCAATGATTAGTCACCATCTAATTAATGTACATGTATCTTACTAATGAGATGAATCTAGTATAATCATGCATAAGCTTTGAAAAGTTAGAGAGAGAGAATGGCCCGAAAAAGTGATCTAAAAAGCTGTTTTTCGGACTGATATACAAACAGGTCTGCTCGAGAGTCAAGCCCAAAATCTGGACATTAACCCTTGGTTTCCAAACACAACCAACCTGTTTCAAACCTGCGCAACACGACCCAAGACTCATATACAAAGAGTAAAGGACGAAAACGGGAATAAGAAAACAACACATCCACGGAACCGAGTCCGGAATACAATTAAACAATGAAGGGAAAATCGGGATCGCTATAGTACATCACGTGTTTCTACCCAAGGGAACAAAATAATGGAATCAGTAGTCTTTTTATATTTTTCCCTAATTGGTTGTTATCAAATTTAATTAGAAAGAAATTACAAATTCCTGATGATGAAATCAAAAACCAAATCAACAATTTAAAAAAAAAATGATGTGACGTAGACCAAACTAATCTATCGCATTTAGACTACGCAATCAAATAGAGCAAACCTCAATTGTAATGTATAGCGTTCACCAAAAATCTGTATTTCTCTGTACGAATTATGTTCAACAAACAACTTTTCCAATAAGTCGTGACCTCGATTCAAATATATGTTTTTATTTCCTTTCAATGTTATGATTCTTTTTCTGAAGAAATGGCGAACAGGATTTGTGCAACATACTAGGGCAATGTTCATTTTCTTACAATTCGTGGGAGTAGGCAACTATTCATCCATTCTACCATTTATAGCTACAGAACGCACCACCGTGTGCAGAGAGGTTTGCTGGAATGTACTCCTCCTAGGCATATTCAGTTGCACAGGTTCACAAAAAATTCATAAGCATATGATGCTTATTGCTTTCCTTTTCTATTCTTTGCATTGATCTCCATAATGTTTTGTATCCCTATCCTTGGATGACCCTTTTTTTTTTGTTCTTGATTGTTTTGAATTGGGACTTTAAATTCCTGTTGTTGTTTTACTTTTCTCTATTCAGTCCATGAGTAATTATTGGAAGAAAGATTTATAGTATCTTATTATCGACTACATCCTATATTTTGGAATCATGTTCATTTTTTAAAATTGTAATGTAAATGTAATCTTCCTATGCTGGGATCACATTGTTTTCAACTAATTATTTGTGAATTTTTATTATAGAATATTGTTTATCCAAGGAATTTGCTTACTATATTTGAATTTTTAAAGCAACTTGTATGTGTAGATGTCTACTTCAGTAATGGCAGCGACAACTCTTTCGACATTGCAAAACTGTTATAGATTGGGACAAGATGTCAAGAGGTAAGATTCCAATAGAATTTCCCTTTGTCCTTTTAATTTAGAGAATCAAATATACGATTTTATAAGAATTGTTATTCCATGTTTGAATATAAATGAATGGACTGGTAAAAAATTAAACTTATTTTAAGCTATGCATCTTTCCTTCTAAATTTATTTATGAGATCAATTCCCACTCCTTTGATTTTTGTGAGGTCATGAAAATGGTTTAATTATGTCAGATTAGTTGCCTATTTTTAAATAATGATTGTCTTGCGTTGTGTGACATTTGCAAGTTGCAATTGCTTGATGGCCACGTCAAGCAACTGAAACTTCAAACATCGATTTGTAGGTGAACTTGGAATACCTTAAAGTGGTATTAAACACAAAAGGCATGGCTTTACCATGAAATTGGGAAGTTGGCGGTATAGAAGATGAAGTTGTAATGCAGGTATAAGAATTTGCTAATCTATTTCTAAATCTCCATACAAGAGAGTAAGACGATTCAGGATAGAATTTCTAATCAATCTTATATTCATTATCGTGCTTACATTTCTTGATGATGAGTTAGCTCCTCCAATAACCACATTAATGCATGCAATCTGTGAATATATATATCTTGTAGCAAGTAAATCCTTGACCCAAGTACACTAGACATGTTGTTTTTGTATTTTATCAACAGTTAATAATATTTGTATCTTTATCTATACACCGCCTATGAGCATAGTTCTTGGTGTGGATATGTTTCATTTATTTGAAAAATTAAGAAAAATAAAGTATAGTTTTGACAAACTATGATGCTACGTGCATGCGGTCCAACTAGTTTTAAAAAAAATTACTATTTTATAAATGAGGATAGGGTCACTCATCCAAGTGAAACATTGCCTTCAATCTTGAGTGATTTTATCCAAATGTCCAATTTCAAAATAATTATCAAAATTAAGTGATAATTCTTTGGAAAACACTGAAGTGATAATGGTTGAGAAAATCATGACTAAAAATTTATGAACAAATTATGTTCGTAGTCCCTATATTTTTATCTTTGTGTAATTTTAGTCTTTGTAATTTCAATTGATTTGATTTTAACACTAAATTTATAATTTTGTCTAAATTTTGTCCAATTGATTACAATTGTTAGTATTTTTTAACGAAAAATACGAAAATAAGTAGCATATGACATGCTTTTAGGGGAAAAATTATAAGATTACTAAACTCAGTGAGTTAATCACAATTAATTCAACAATCATTTTTCATCAAAAACATTAACAGTGTTATTAATTGGACCAAATTGATATAAAATTTAAAATTAAGGATCAAAACTAAGTTAATTGAAAGTATATGAATCAAAATATAATAAGGGACAAAATATAGGAACTATCAATGTAATTTATCTAAAATATTTTTTCAACATAATTTTGAAAAGAGTTCTAAGTCATTTAAATTCTAGGTCTCTTTTGAATTATTTCAGATCTTATCTTTTTTTACAAGGTTATTCTCATCCTATACACTTTCATCCACACAATATAGTAATAAAATAAATAAAAAAAATGATGATAGTACAGGAAATAATCGTAGGCCAATAATGCATAGCTTCAATGTGTACCCTTCTAGACGTTCAAAAAAAAAAAAAATATGTATCCTTGTAGATACAACAATAATAATAGGTCAATCACCACTAGCGAATTAATTTAAAATGTGATGAAATATAATAAGTTAAAATTGATAGTCCCAATAGTGAAAATATTTTAATTAAAATTATACCATTTTATCATTGTAGTACGTTCAACAAAATATTATTACAATCATTTGAAGACTTTAAAATTTTATAATTTTCAATTTAAATTTTTGTGTTTTGTAAATTTTTTAATTTCTTAAAATACTTCCATTGAGATCCATGGAATACAGACCAATGGAGAATATTATGAAAACAAAATGGACGAATAACGTTGTTGTCAGAATTTCATGTTTGGTAAGAAAAAATGGTTAGCGTAGTACAAATATATTTTTCATATTTTTCAATTATTTGTGATGCTTGATTTTTGAATCTTATCGCAACTTGTTCTCTTCTATTCCTCTCTTATCCATTGTTAAAAAAAAAAAAAAAATAAATAAAAATAAAAATTGATCTTCTATGTTTGGGACTTTCAATACTCAACATACACAGTGCAGGTACAAACCAAGTGAGCACATAGAAGGCAGAAAAATAGTAGTTCAAATTTCTAAAATTAAAGGAACTTTTATTCAAACTTTCTCGTTACAACTTCAGATCATAGATAGGACCCATTTATGGGTTTGTTTTTTGGGTAGAGTAGGGAGGGAGAGGGGGGAAGACATTATGTAGAGGATTTGGTCCTCCAGGTACAAGTCTCAAGGACCTTGCATGTGAAGTCAATATTGTTGTGTGAGACTTACCCACTTTTGAGAGATCTGATTCAGATTTGAACTCGTACTCGGATTCAAAACCTACTTTTTGAAAAAGAATGGGGTTTTCATTCTTCATTGCAGTCGGAATGCGTGCCTGCCCTTTCATCAAAAGAGTCAAAATCAAAATCAAGAAGACTTGCATCATTTTTTTTACAATAAGACGAGCCATTGTTGCAACAAAATAAGAATTGTTTAATTGTGTAACCTATGTAAATAAGTGCTCCTATTTATAGGACTATTACATATTAACAACCCAAGAAGTCAACCCTCATTCCAATTCAACCTTGATTAATTAATGTCATTTATGTTTGGAATTGTTGCCTTTTTAAACCAAATTCCATTACTAAATAATTAACCGTTGCCTTTTTTAACCAAATTCCATTACTATATAATTAATCATTGCCTTTTTTTTCTTTTCTTATTTTGATTCTTCTAATTTTGTATGTGTTCTATTTTTATTTAAAATTTTAATAGTAAGGTTGGTTTGGGATGTTCTAAAAAAGTGCACTTTTTGACTTATTGGCTTATATAAGTGATAGATGAACGATATTTATATTATACATTAAGGAAAATTAGATTTTTAATGAGAAAAGTTTTCTAAAGCTTAAAAACTTTATACTAATTTTCTAGAATTATAAAAAATTTATTAACTAGCTTCTATTGAATCATTAAAGTTTTTTTTTTTTTGGAGGGGGGGTGTGGTTTACACATTTATCGGACTATTACACGTTAACTAGCCCCAAAATATGTGGACGTCTCTCACTTATTTAGCTTATTTATTTATTTATATATTTATTAATTAATTAATGTGGCTTATGTTTGGAATCGTTGCCTTTTTTCAACCAAATTCCATTATTATATAATTAATCGTTGCCTTTTTTAACCGAATTCCATTACTATATAATTAATCGTTTTTTTTTACTTTTTAGGTATATTTATGTTAGGTATGTCTAAAAAGTAAAAAAAAATTACTTAAAATATTAAAAAAATTCAATAAAAATAAAAAAACACGGAAAACAAGAAAGTAGAATTTTCTGAAAAGTGTTTTTGGAAAAACACAACCAAGCAAATTTTTTTTATTATGCATTGATTTACACATTTTAAAAGGAAAGTTAATTTATTTATTTAGAAATTCAAATTTAGAAATTTGAAAAGGAAAGTTAACTAATCAATTTAAAAATTTAAAAAAAATTCTAACTTTTATTAAATCATTTAAAAAAAATTCTTATTATATATTGATTTATAGATTTAAAAAAGAAAGTTAATTAATCTATTTAAAATTTAAATTTAGAAATCTGAAAAGGCATACTTTTAAAATTTAGATTTTTGAACTAATAAAATATAGGAATCAATTCACATCTTCCATGGATTATGTCTCTTAATGTTTAATTTTTTAGATAATTAAAAAATCTTTTATTGGCTAACTTTTATTCTCTTATAATGTGATTGTGTAGCTTGACTTTTCATGCTCCTTTCGGAAACGACTAGCCTTACAGTTCGGTCTCCCCTGATTCTGAATCTGATTCCACAGGTGCAATGTGAAATAGATAAATACAAATGAGTTCAAATCTGACAAATCTTTTAAAAAATCAACTTTGAATCAAAATGCTAAAAAATAGACTGCTTTGCTAGATTACAGGATCGCCACCTAAATATTTTTAGGAAATTTAGGAAGCCTGAGGCTCGTGCCAAAGGCCACTTATCCGTCATCACTAAAGTGTCTCAGCTCGGGAACTTAGGTACGAGAGGGAAAGGTCATGTATTGAACACCCACTCGCCTAATCAAAGATCGGTCTCTACTAATCATGATGTGATTTTTATTTATATTATATGCTCTTCTTCCGATTATTAGGTTATTTTACTATGTGTTGCACATAAGTATAGACTAGTTTGCAAAAGTTAAAATACTTTGATTTCATTTATGTTTGAAAATGGTGTTGACTATGTACCACTAGAAAAAGTGATCTCATAGGTACATTCATCAATTTATCCCAATTTAGGCAACTAGTCTTCATCCACAGGCATCCAAACAGATATTTCACTTAAGCACTTAGCTTCGTAGTAATCATGCTTGACATGGAAACAATCACACACATGCGATATGCTAAAGCAATAAGTGCTCACTTAGTATTCCAAGGCAAGTCAAAGAAATAAAAGAGTTAAAAAAAAAATGCATGATCCTAACTAATACAATATGACTAATGCGACACATATAAAATGCAATGTGGGCTCGGTTACTAACATGTCATGTGAATCAATTTGATAACATGCGATTTAAGCATGTATTCAAAGAAGTGTTTAACTAACGATGCGAGTTAGAATGATGAGCTGAACCCTATGCATGTAAGACATATGGATGCAAAGTATGGAAAATGCTAAAAGAAACATGATACTCTAAACTATCCATTATAAGAGGGTAAATAAAAGGGAGAGAGACATGGGGTTGGAAGACATGCACATTATTACAAGTTTGCCCTCGCGCAGGAGGGTCTGAATAATTGTCCTAGCAAATTACCGAATTAACTAACTATTATAAACCAAATGAAATAAGTTAACTATGCTAGCTAATTATTACAAATTGGAACTAATTAATTAATTACAATACAAAAACAACTAGCTACTTTAACTAATTACAAATTAGAATTTAAACTAATTAATTGGCTACAAAACAATATTAATTAAGTAATTAACTACTACAAGAATAATTTAACGAGCCCCAAGAGACGAGGGATGACTCATGCAAGCACACGGATTTGCCACCTGAAAATGCCTCTGTTTTGCTGCCAAAAGGGTTCTGTTTTGTAGTCAAAAAATTGCACTGTTTTTACTTTTGCCCCTGCTCTATTCTGCTAGAAAAAGGACACTGTCTGGCCAGAGAAAGTGGTCGGTAGGCTAAAAGTGGTGGCCGGCTGGCTGTCCATTAATGGTGGCCTGCCGTACAGAAAAGGTGGCCTGCCGGCCACTAATGGTGGGTTTCTCAAACAGAGCATTCTCAGGGGATGTCAGTCTACCCTACTTCTTCTTATCATCAGACAGCTTAAAGGAGGGGTAGGCTCGATTCGTAAGCCATCAATCGGCGCAAATTCATTGCGCGATGACTTATGAACCAAGGGATGCAATTTCAATAAATGCAAATGCCTCAAGACTCAAGGGGTTCAATTAATGTCCGATTGAACCCAAGTTCATTTTATTCTCTTGCTTCATTTTAGTTCCAATTTTATTGCCTCTTTTAATTATCTTTCCATTCGTTAGTCATTTTAGTCCAAAAATGAGCATTAAGTCCACTAAATGAAAGAAGTGTTAAACAAAGGTTTGTTTTGGGCATGAGAGAGATGTTATGCCATTGGTAATGAACCCCCAAAGGGATTAAACAATTAAGCACAACAATCTAAATCTCAAGCTTAAACAATCAATCGGTTGAAATAACTCTCAAAACAAATAAAAAGCCAAGAAAAGAGGTGGGTTGCAGAGATGATTAGAGGTGAACACAAGTATGAAAAGTTTGAAATAAATGCTATCAACTCAAATAGGTTGGTGTCTAAAGACTAAAACACCAAACATATGAGGACCATTACACTGCAAGCATGCAATACAAAGCATAAGTGACTCTAATTCATAAAACCAGTCCTAAAATAGGCTAAAACAGTGTTGGAATTGAAGTGTAAATAGCTAAAAGAGTAAGCTAAAATAATGAAGAAATTGAGCTAGTAAACAAGCATAAGGAGGGGTGGCTAAACCCTCCATTTTTGGGATCTCAAAACTACATTTTTAGCCTCTGAAAACCTCTAAAAATCAATGGTAAAAAGCTCAACAAAGTTGATGAAAAGATGGGAAACACAAGGGTAAAAGCCTAGAAGACAAGGTTCAAAGAAGGGTAGTCAACTCCTCTACCTTTAATGGTTTTAAACCACAAGCTTCAGGTTATAGAAACAGTTCAAAAACAACAAGAAAAGATAGACAAGAAGTAGTGCAAAGAAACTAGTAGTTATACCTCTTGAAGAGGAGTGACACTTTTGTTCACAAACCACAAAGCTTACACTCTCAAGGGCTGAAATTTTGACTCAATAATCTCAGCAAGGAGAGCTCCAATATTGGTTTAGAAAGTGTTTGAGTAAGATGTGTGTGTTGCAAGGTAGAGATAGAGAGAGAATTTCAAGTTTTGGGGCTTTTGGAATTTTTTTATAACCTAATTTCAAAAGGGGTGGTCACTTATATATAGGAAAACATGCCACTAGGTTGGAAATATCTATATACAAACAGTTGGTGCAATGCATGCACATAGGGGGACAACTGGCAAAAAAATATCTGTTTTTGACACAAGTGGCCAGCAGGCCGCTAATAGGGACCGTCCGTCTATTGTTAGTGGCCGACCGGCCACTAATGGGTTTGGGGGCCTCTGGGGACACTTAGTTGGCTAGCCAAGGTGTAGACACCCTATTTTTGACCATCCTCAAGACTTGGGCGTCACCGTTTGAACACTCGGTGATCATCCTTGTTTGTGTTCGTCTTGAGTTCCCAGAGGTCTCGACTACGCGCCTTGCCTCAGGATCTCTCGACTCGACTGTTTTGTGTTTGGTTTTGCACCAAACACTTGTGTTTTGCCTTTGAGGGACAGGGAGTGGCTTGATGGCCATCCCCATATATCACCGGCCATGTCTTGAGGTCACCGGCTGTGTTTTGTTGCCATCGGCCTAATGTTTGGCCGGTCGGCACTCTGTTTGGTCGGCCGGCCACTGATTTTGGTCAATCGGCCACTTTTTCTGGCCGAGCCCTTTTCTTGAGAGGGTTTGAACCTTTTGAACCCCTGTTTTAGCTTCTTGAGAAAGTTTGAACCTTTTGAACCCTTGGTTCTAGCTTCTTGAGGAAGGTTGAACCTTTTGAACCTTTGTTTTAGCTTCTCCAAGAAGCTTGAACCCTTTGTTTTAGCTTCTCCAAGAAGCTTGAACCCTTCTAAGCTTCCAAGAGAAGCTTGCACATTGTTAATGACACACTGCAAACAACTGATACACATGAACAGCACAATCAATGTAAATATGCAAAGCGATACACACAGAAGCATGCCAAATGCAATGACACTTAAACAATGCAACATTGTGTCAAAAACTAGGCTAAGTCCTATAAAATACAAATATGTTTTCTAATTTAATAAGCTAACATTGGCAACACAATATAATAAGAAGTATTGGGTAATATATGTGTAGCAATTCAACTATGCTAAGGGACTAGGTCCCCCTTAAACTAACATTTACGGAACAGAGTTCGACCTGGTTTACTATAGTGTTCGAATAAAAGTAGACACATGAATCACACGTCTAAAGAGATATCCGGCGATCGATTGGCGATTATCATTTCAGGCTAGTATGTGGTCAGATCGTGAACCCCCACCACCAAGGTTGCCCTAACCTGCCCGACAACCTCCCCAGTGTTTGTCCGCACTGTAACATGTGGCCCTAAAGGACATGCTTCAAGAATGGAAGCCAGAAACACTACAAATAGTGGCATGGTCCAGCAAAGGGTCCCAACACTTAGGCACATAGGAGAAAACTTTTAAGCGCCACAACTAAAAGAGGCAACAATCAGATGTGACGGTACATAATTTCGAGATTAGACTGGGCTAATGGCAGCAAATGTAAGCCTAAAAATCATGTTAATGATGGTGCCAAAACAAACAAACAAGACAAGCATAGCATACAACAAATGATCTAAAGCCTATGGCTCACAAAAGAAGCATTGAACTACACTTAGTGCAACCACACATGGCATGAATTAAGTGACTAAAACAGAGATGTGCATGCTAAAATGAGCCTCAAAACCCACCTAAATGGCACTGAATGGCTTAAGTATGGAAGCAATGCAAAGGGCCTAAACAAGGAGCTAAAGACAACAACCTTTAACACATTAAAGGGATAATCAAATGCAAGCATATAGGCATGCCAAGAAAATGAAATAACATGACAAGTGGTTCCAAACCACTGAAATGATGCAAGGATGGCATACTAGGAGGGGTCAATGCTTAAGGCATACAAGAGAGTTTGCATGGTAGCTATACAAAGCAAGCAGGAATGACTCAAATGACCAAAACAATCCTTATCATACTAAAACAAGCATAAAAGCTTTACAAAGCTAGGCCAAACACATGAGCATGGTAGTCTAAATCTAGCACATGCTAAGAGCAAATCATGGCATTACAAGACATGTATACAAGCTAAGCATGGTGTGTCTAAACCAAGTAAAAATAGAGGTAACATATGGAAAAATACTACCAAATAACACTTAAGACATGGCCAACATGCACTTAGAAATGATGCTCACACATGAGGCTATAATGGCCATTATTGAAGACAACAAGGAGAGGGGATGGCCCTCTCCTTCTTAGGACCTAAGGCATCATCCTCACCACTAAAATCCCTCAAGATTTCAGTGGTGAGGAGGCCCAAACAAAGTGGTCCGGAGCTCACCAAAAACACACAAAAATGGGGCCAAACAAGGCTAAGAGGGGGTAAACAACCTCAAACACAAAATGACCTTAATGAAGTAACTTAAACAAAAAAAAAAACTTTTTTATGTTATACACAAAGCTCAAATCAACCAAGAAAACAGGCTAAAAGTGTGTGCAAAAACGGGGAATAAAGAGGGAAAAGGAGTTACCTTTGTAGCCAAAAGGGGACAACAGCGCCTCTTGGTCCAAAAAAACAGTCCCTTAGCCTCTGAAAATGCCTCCAAGCCTCTTAGGTTGATGATGGAGGTGTTGTGCTAGGAGGTGTAGTTGAAAATGGCCAAGAAACTAGACCCTTTTGCACCCTCTAACCACACAAATGTAGAGAGAGAGGGAGATATAGAGAGAGAAGTGATATATATCATGATATATATCAGATTTTCTAACCCTTGAAATGGGAGGAGAGGCCCTCTATTTATAGAGAAGATGAAGGCTTGAAGCTTCTAAGGGAAGCTAAGCAAAAGGGCAGGGGGGTCAAGCTTCTCTTAGACCTTGGAGCAAAAGGGCCAAGCTTCTTGGAGAAGCTAGGCAAAGGGTCAAGCTTCTCTAGAAGCTTGAGGAAAAGGTGGCAAAAAGGTGT
>NW_021025409.1:1385346-1414582 GCF_004153795.1 Camellia sinensis
TGGATATCATGGTTAGTAGAGGCCGATCTTCGGATCGGGCAAGAGGGGGTGCTCATAGCTGACCTTCCCCAATCGTACCCAAGTTCCCGAGCCGAGGCAACTTTGGTGATGACGGACACGTGGCCTTTGGCACCGAGTCAGGGTTTCCTAAATTCCCTTTTAAAAAAATATTTAGGTGGCGACTCTGTATCTGGCAAAGCAGTCCATGTTTGGCATTTCTTTTCAAAAATCTGTTTCTCAAAATGATTTGTCGGATTTAAACTCTTTGGTTCAAATCAAGAACCGTGACAATTCGACTTGGTTTTGCTTTGTTTTTCCATGACATAACACTTTTTTTGACTTGGTTTAGACATACCATGCATGCTTTGTATACTTGTCTTGTAATCCCATGATTTGCCTTAACATGCACGATGTTGTAACATGTCTTTTTAGCATGATTTTGGCTCAACTTCATGAAGCTTCTAGCTTTGTTTTAACATGCTAAAGCTCTGATTTTGGTTGTTTTGGTCGTCCGTGACTTGCTTTGTATAGCCACCATGTACTCTAGCTTTTTGGCATTGAGTATTGAATCCATTGACATGCTTTACTTGGGCCATTTCAGTGGTTTGGCATCACTTGTTATGTTATTTTAGTCCATATAGTATGCTCAAATACTTGCATTTATCACCTATTCCATGCTTTGGATAGTTTGTGTGTTATGCCTCATAAGTATGTCATTGTGTATGCCATCATGATTAGGCCTTTGGGATGCCATCTAAGCATGTTTTTGGGCTCATTCTAGCATGCCATAACTCTGATTTTGGTCGCTTAAATCATACCATGTTTGGTTCTGATAGGTATAGTGTAACGCCTCTTTATGGCTTTGCATGCCTCATGTTTTGGGAGTTGTGTTCTAGCATGTTTTGGCCTCATTCCTCGCATGTTTTAGGCTTATTTGGACCTGCCTTAGGACTATTTTAGGTCCTATTGGCCCTTTGGGGCTTGCTTTGTATAGCCATGGTTTGAACCCTTTGGCTAGCTCCAAGTTTTAGGCTTTATTGCATGCCTTGCGTGGTTTGTTTGTGTGATTTGGCATCATGCTTAGCATCATTTCAGAGCTTGTAGTATTGTCATACTTGCATACTTTGTCTCCTTTTAAGTGTTCTTGAAAGTAGTCCGCTTTTTATGCCTAAGTGTTGGACCTTTATATGTGCATGTTTGGGTGTGTTTTGTCCATCATTTCTTGGCACTTTGGCCACTGATTTGGACTTATTTGAGAGCTGTCCACATTGGTTTAAGTCCATCATTTGCATGTTGTCGCATGCTTGCCTCGCATGTTGTTACATACTTGGCCTTTTAACATGTTGTTGCATGTTTAAGTGGTATTGCATTTGGCATGCTTTGTTAAGTAGCTTTGCATGTTTGCATATCTTGTCTCTTTACATGTTGTTACATGTTTGCCTTGCATGCTTGAATGCCCATGTTGCATTTTGCATGCTTGCCTAGGTTGCATTACATTTGGCATGCTTGTTACCATTAGCCTTGTATGGCATTATCATTAACATGCTCATGTTGCATTAGTCTTGCTTGCATGAATGCATCCCTTGCCTCTTGATCAATCATGATAGAGGTTTGCGGACCTATTATATGTTATGTGCATTTCATTTGGTATTGAATTGCACATTCGGCACCTTTGGCCATCATGCATTGAAATGCGTGATTGGTGGCCTGAGGGTCGAGAACCATACACTCCTTTGATTCTCAAACATGATAAGGAGGGTGGTTGTGCACACATTGCTTTGAAAATGTATTGCCATGCTCCGTTTTCCCTCTGCTATAGCAAAACAGGATTCTGCAGGAAGAGATGGTCGGTCGGCTATCTTCAGTGCCGACCGACCATGAATTGTTGGCTGAGAGCCGTACTTTTGGTCGATGACTAGTTTCCCATGGCCGGTGGTTTTTCCCTTCGGTCGATGACCTCCCTAAATGCTCAGAAGGTGGTTCAGAAGCACCCTAGGGACTTGTGAAGTCTTCAAAGGTGCAGAGCAGTGCAGACAGAGGCAATATGTGGCATGGCGATGGATTTCCGAGCGGAGCTAAGCATGCATGCAATCGACCCTCTTCCTGAGGCTGTTTTTATGGTCTTCATAGCTTAATTGATTTTCTTAGTTAGTTAAGTGTTGTGTAATAATTAATTAGCTTGCTAGTTAGTTAATTATGTAATTTGTATTATTCTTTCGGTCTCTCCCTCGAGAGGGCGAACTTTGTAATAAGTGTGCGTGTGTGTGTGCATGTCTTCCAACCCCCATTTCTTTCTCCCTTTTACTTAATCGCTTACGATGGTTAGTTCTAGGGCACGTTTCAATTAGCATCCTTATGCTATGCATGTTTGCATCATTCATCTGTATTGCATGCACCGGGCTCGGCGCATCATGCTAACTGCATAGTATTTCAATTCCAACTTGAATACGTGTATCAAGTTGTCGCATTTCACATGCCATTCTTAGATTAGCCGAGCCTATTCTAGTTGCACTTTGCATGCGGTGCATTAGCCATCTTAACATGGACTTGGATCATACATTTGATTACTAACATGCTCTTTGTTTTGGCTCGGAGTACACTGTGAGTGTTTATGCTTTAGCATCTTGCATGTGTGTGAGTTTTGCCATGATAGCATGCTTGCCATGAGGCTAATTGCTTATATGATATAACTGCCTGAATGCCTGTGGGTGAAGGTCAGATTACTTAAATCGGAACAATTCATTGAAATCCGTGTTTTAGTCTACTTCTGAGTAGCAAACTTCAAATCATTTCCCAAACAAACGGATATGCGATGCTTTGTTCCAAATTAGGCGATCTAGTCTATACTTGTTTTGCAATGCGCATCACATAGTAATTCTAGCTAATTAACCAGAATAAGAACACACGTGTTTTCAAAAACTAGATATCATATTTAGTAGTGGCCGATCTTTGATCGGGCGAGCGGAGGTGCTCATAGATCACCTTTCCCAATCGTACCCAAGTTCTCGAGTCGAGGCAACTTTGATGATGACGGACATGTGGCCTTAAGCAGCGAGTAAGAGTTTCCTAAATACCCCTAAAACAAAATATTTAGGTGGCGACTCTGTATCAGGCAAAGTAGTCCATGTTTGGCACTTCTTTCTTCAAAATCAGTTTTCCAAAACGATTTGCCGGATTTGGACTCTTTAGTGATTTATCAATCTCACATCGCACATTGTGAGATCAAATTAAAAACCGTGACAATTCGAGTTCGAACTGTAGCACGGAAGCCCTCGGGGCGCGTCTACACTGATGGCTACCCCTCTTGGCCAATGACCTCTCAGAGTGTCCATGAGGTGGTTCAGAAGCATCAAAGAAGTTTGCACAGTTTTCCGAGGTGCAGAGCAGTGCAAACAGAGGCAACATGGGGCATGGCAACGAATTTCCGAGAGAAGCCGACCGAGCGCGCATGCATCCCTCGTCATGAGGCCATTTCATTGTTTTAATAGCTTAGAATAGTTATTTTCTTTAATTTGGTTATGTAATACTTAATTAGCTTGTCAATTAGTTAATTAGATGGTTTGTATTATTAATTCGGACCCTCCGTCAAGAGGGCGAATTTTGTAATAAGTGTGCGTGAGTGTGTGAATGTCTTCCAACTCCACGTCTTTTTCCCTTTTATTTAACCGCTTATGATGGTTAGTTCTAGGTCATGTTTCAATTAGCATTCCTATGCTTGCATGTTTGCATTCATGCATCTGTCTTGCATGCACTGGGCTCGGCGCATTATACAAACTACATTGGATTTCAAATCCTACTTGAATACATGATTATCAAATTGCATTTCATATGCCATCTTAGAATAGCCGAGCCTATTTTAGTTGCATTTTGCATGTGTCACATTAGGCATCTTAACATAGCTAGGATCATGCATTGATTACTAACTAGTTGTTGTTTTGGCTCGGAGTACACTGTAAGTGTTTATGCTTTAGCATCTTTGCATGTGTGTGAGTGTTGCCATGATAGCATGCTGGCCATGAGGCTAATTGCTTATTTGCTATAACTGCCTGAATGCTTGTGGGTGAAGGTTGGATTGCTTGAATTGGAACAATTCATTGAAATGCGAGTTTTAAGCCCACTTGAGAGTGGCAAAATCATGTTTTCTAAGCCCACCTGAGGGTGGCAAATCCACGTCTTAGCCTACTTGCGAGTAGCACCTTCAAACCATTTTCAAACAAGCATAATATGTTTTTGTTCCAACTTAGGCGATCTAGTCTATACTTGTGTGTTGTGCGCATCACATAGTAATTCTAGGCTAATAACCGAAATAAGAACGCATGTGTTTTGAAAAATGAGATATCATGTTAGTAAAGGCCGATCTTTCGATCGGGCAAGTGGGGGTGCTCATTACATGACCTTCCTCTCTCGTACCCAAGTTCCCGAGCCGAGGCAACTTTGGTGATGACAGACACGCAGCCTTAGGCACGAGTCAGGGTTTCCTAAATTCCCCAAAATGAAACATTTAGGTGGCGACTCTGTATCTGGCAAAGCAGTCCATGTTTGACACTTCTTTACAAAAATCAGTTTTTCAAAATGATTGCCGGATTTGGACTCTTTGGTGATTTATCGGCCTTGCATTGCACTTTGTGAGACCAGATTCAGAACTGTGACATTGAGTCCGAACTGTAGTAGTCCAATGAACAAAACGGATTTCTCGCGCCGTTTCACGCGTGGAGCCTGGGACGTTCGGGCACGTCTACACAGTGCAAAACACACAAATATCATAAAGGGATGGGGATGCAAAATCAAACTATGTTTTATATAGAAAAGAAATGGGCACGATCCAAACGACGCCGAACACAGGCTAAGTGCCTACATCCTCAATACTAGCCTCAGCGCAACATGGATGCTTACACATAACAGAATCATGTTTCAACGTGAAAGGGGTGCGAGCACATGCAAGACTATGTTTTTCACAGAAAGAGAAAGAGTACAAGTAATTGGTTGGTATGATATAAGTGAGGAATGATCTACTGGGGAAAGATAATGATCCTAAATGCTGAATGCAACTAGACAAAGTACGATACAATAGATGCAGTGGATGCAAAACTACCTCTAACACAGAAAATGTGCCGACACCCTCAATACTGGCCTCAGCGCAGCATGGGTACTTATACATGACAGAACCATGTTTCAACGAGGGAAAGGTATGAGTACATGCTAGACTAAGTTCAACATGGAAAGGATGTAGTCGATAAAATGGTATGATGTAATGGATAGTACAGTATATGCATGCGATAGATGCTATATGCAATGCAATAGAGGTAATAAATATCATGATGCAGCTAGGAAGTGAAAGTGATGCCTTAGAAAGCACCTTGTAGGGGCAATCGACGATGACTCGCCTTATGCTGATGTGGACCTTCCTCTTCTTCTTGGTTTCAATACTTCTTCATACATTTTGCACTTCCAAACCATAGGTACTACTTTTCTTCTTGGCCATGTTTGTAACTTTCCTTATTCTCCAACAGGGTGACAGACTAGGTTGGTTTAATATCCAGAATTAAGGCGCATACAAGCTACCTAAACCTATGGGGCTGCCATCAGATTTCAAGTCGAGGATACACCCCTAGGTATTTAAACTAGACTTTAGTCTCAAAAATTCCAAACCTTTGTGTTCTAGGCATCGGCCACTCAAACTCTAGTTTCCACCGTCTTAGTTTATCTCCTGAGAACTCACTACAAACACAGTCAGGTGGCTATACCAGACCGTCTAAAGTCGTTCGGGCACGACAAACACCAAAGGAATTGCACATTTAGAGGATTTATTGTCTCCTAGACTCAGGTGAGTGCACAAGACGATGCGGGGGAGGTGCACAAAACAGTGCAATCCAAGGCGAAACAGTGCCATACAGGTGCACAAGACAATGCGATGCAGGGTTGCATAAAATAGTGTGATGTAGGGTGCACAAGATAGTGCGATGCAACGTGCATAAGATAGTACGATGCAACGTGCATAAGATAGTGCGATGTGTGGTGCACAAAATAGTTTGATACAAGGTGAATGCACAAAATAGTGCGATGCGAGGTGCACACAACAGTGCGATACAAGGGACAGATGTATGAATGCACAAAACAGTGTGATGCAAGGTGCACAAAATAGTGTGATGTGGGGTGAATGCATAAAATAGTGCGATGCAAGGTGAATGCACAAAACAGTGCGATCTAGGTTGCAATATAAGATGAATGCACAAAACAATGCTATATGGGAGATGCAAAAAAGTGCTATGTAAGATGCACAAAACAATGCTAGGTGGGGTGCACAAAATAGTGTAGCGTAAGGGTAATGAGCAGTACATAAAGTAACGCATCATGTACTTGAAATGAGATGAGTGTAGGGCAACTCGCCACAACTTATTGAAATGTAATTGAAAAACACTGCGGAAGGTAACTCAACGAAGCAAGAGCAATCAATCACGTAGTTCAAATCAACCAAAGTGTATGAGCATGCATGCATAATTCAAAACACATGTATTAATTAGAGGAAAGATGGCAATCCCAAACAAGTTTTGAAAATGGTCGGACACAATTTTTGAAAGCTGACTCATATCAGAATCATCATAAGAGTGAGCCCACCCTAACCCAAGGGAAAGTGCCCAACAAATGGCTCTAAGTAGATTGAGAGAAAGGTTGGAAAGGTTGGGTTCATGCCCTTTGTTCAATTGACGACCCGACCAGATGCATTGAAAATTGCCCCTAGTGTCCAGTCATTGGCCACCAGTTGGGTTCATGCCCCTTGTTCAATGGATGGCCCAATCAGATGTACTGAAAATTGCCCCTAGTGTCCAGTCGTTGGCCACCTTTTTCAACATTATACAAGCAATCAGATCCTAGAATAGTTGCCAAACAATCAGACTCATGCTTCTTTTCTATCCGAATATGTTAAGAACTTACTCCAGTCCCCTCCAAAGCAGTGACGAATTTCTCATGTACACTTTGCAATGATCATGAATGTGATGCCCCTTATATGGGCACTCTCAATTTGTTTATGAATTCTACACATGGACTTGTTTTCGAGTTTGGTGAGAACATTCATGTATGGAATTTTGACCATGCCACTCTATTGAACTTTGAGCAACAAACACGCTATGGTGACTTGATGAAGAGCGCTTTTGAGTGACAGATGTGCTATGGTGACTCGATAAAGAGTGCAAACCGAAAGAAATACTAGGCACGACACCACATAACTCGCAACTGACCCAAAAGCAGAAAAAGACTCAAGGTAACTAATCATTCAGAGTGCCCTTAGTTTTACTTATGCTCTATGTTAAACTCCATTTCGATTCCCTCTTTTGCTCCAGTTAGAGATCCTACTGATAAGTTCGAGTGTTGAAAATATCTCCACTTATTGATTCAAGTTAGTTCTTTCTTACCAAATGCAAGTATGATATGCATAGCAGTCGGTGTAGTTCATGGATTGATGCGAATCTGACAACGTGAATCAGGCAAAGATGATTGGATTGAGATGGATGAAATGGATATGGTTGAGACCAAACTTCAGGATGAAGTTACCTACGTATCCTAAAAATGGGAATCAGGTCAACGTAGTTCATGGTTAAGGTTCACTCGAGTGTTGACACTCTTCTTTTGCGGTCTGACTTTTGCCAAAGTCGCTCCTTCGGGGTTTTTAACCTTGCAAGCTTTTTGATTTTTCATTTTTCATGCTCTAACTTTTGCCTAGGTCACCCTTTCGGGTTTTCAGCCTAGCGAGCCTCTCAAGGATAACGTTACAACACTTCTGGTGAATTTGATCAATAGTTATCCTTGCCCTAACACTGGAACTAACTTCGCCTTGATTTGAGCTTGGTTCTTTATTCTCTTATGCATGTCTTTTTCCTTTCTTTTGCTCCATTTTCAGAGTTGGTTCTTCTTGCATTGGCTTCCCCGAATTCAGACAAAAGTTCATTTCCTCACAATTGATTAGATTTCATTCCAATGGATACCCCTGGCTTGATGGTTGATTTTTTTTTTTCTTTTTCCTTCTTTTTTCCTTTCTTTTCTTTCTTCTTCTTTATATTTTTTTCTTTTGGTTTTTTTTATCCATTTCTTTTTGGGGCAATGAAAACAATAGGGGGAGGAATTCTATGATGGTGAGGGCTTAAAGCCATCTTGTGTTCGCCAAAATGATTGCATAACGGTGAAGAGAATCCCTAGGACAATGTAGGATACCACTCACAATTCTGAACCCATCTTCGCAGGCTTGCAAAAGAAACAGTTTAAAATTTTGAAATCATGAAGGACTCTGTGCCAATTAGTCTGAATTCACTCAAACCATCCGGGGGATCCTCCTCAATACTCGAGCTTATTAACACAATCTCATTCAAAAAACAGTTTCGAAGTTTTTCCCATTTTTTTTTGATAAGTCACACAAGAATTACTATAGGCACAATAAAATGATCAGAAACTTGACTCCCGCTTTCTTATTATTAAAACAACACAATGAAGACATGAGGGTACACAGGAGCGACTCAAAGAAGCGATGCCAGAAAAAACAGAAAACAAAACTCACAACACAACTATTTATAGGACATAACTCAAAACAAATAAGCATTTCTGAGACAAAAGGGGTTTTCCTTCTCCAAATCCATCTGTAGAATTTGAAAAACAACTTCAAGTAGCCCACGGGAAGGTCCAGACTTGCTTTCAATTCAACAATACTAGCATCCACACCCAAAAGGATTGATTTTCGACTTTCAAATCGGGTCTCACAGATTGAATCTCACAATTACGTTGTCTCCACACATCTTCTTGACTGAAACAATTGCTTTTTCACACTATGCCCCTAGTTTAGAAGGTCCTTTCCAAATGCTTTCGACAATTCCCCTAGCTGAGAGTGGGGTTCATCATTCCAACCATCAGTGCTGGAATCTCTAGAGAGCCCACTTCTTCATCAAGCTTGAACTCACCAAGATCGAATAAACTTTCCATCTCTTCAAAGATTTTATTTCTTTTGCTCAGATTGGAATCAGAAGATTCAAGAATGAACACAATGGGTTTGGGCTCATTGGCGGGTATGATGCGTTGGCTTTTTGTTCCTTTTTGTTCCTTTTGTTCCTTTAGCAAGTTGTGGGTGGGTTTTATGTTATAGAGTGGCAATCTATTGTAGTCAAGGAGAGGTTTTTTGATAGCTTTAGGATTTTTAGGTGGGGTGATGACCTTATTGTCAATCAAGTCTTGGATTTTGTGGCGAAGGCGTAAGTAGTGGTTAGTATGGTGACTATACTGCTAATTGAATGTGCAATATTGTGTAAGGTCATGCTTAGGTGGGAGAGCATTAGGGAGAGGTCGAGGATTGAGCAGTTTGAGATACCCTTTCTCCATTAGTACCTTCAATGCATAGGTTAGGCTCATAGGGAGATGGGTGAAGGTTCGTTTTTGGGAGGAGGGAGCACTAGTTTTGGAAATATTGGCAAATGGATTGGGGGGTGTTAGCCGGGTATTCATGGGCTTGGGATTGGAATTAGAAGGGGTATTTTTGGTAAAGCATCCCTTTTCATGGCTTGCCTTCTGATTCAAAATGCTCTCGTCTTGAACAATAAAAGTGTCATCCACAATCTTCGCAACAACTGCGAGCATTTGCTGCTTGTTCAACCCTTTGACCTTCAAAGTCTTAATAGCCCACCGAAGATGTGCATAGGGATCCATACTTGTCCCGGCCTTGTTCTTGCAACTTGCTTGTGCTTGGTCGAGGGATTGGGTGGCTATATCGAAGTGAGGCCCATTTGTTGTTGATATATTATCACCCAGACTTGAGATAGTTTTGGGTTGGCCCTTTTCAACTACAGTTTACCCCAAGATTGGGGAGCTTTTCGACGGGATCGAAACCCCAAATGTTAAATTTTCCACCGTTCCTTGAAGGTTTTTAATCATTGCCAACATCTTAGCACTAATGGGTTTGGTCATTTGGTGCTCTTAGCGTACCCGAACCGGATTGGGTGCATCCATCATGCACAAATCAGTACTTTCCACAATAAACACCTTTGGTTTGGGTAGATGGATTGAGGTGATGTATATACTGGCGTTAAAGGTAGATGGTCGTGTATGGATGTGGTTAAGTTGAGGAGGAGGTACTTGGTTGTGGATGAGAAGTGGGTTGGTAGTAACATTGGGTTCTTGAGGTGGAGTTGTTGTCTGGTTGTCGATGAGATTCTAAACCTCACGATGAAGGCGGTAGCTATAGATCGGTTTTTTCGCGCCCCCTTTTGGAAACTCGAAAAGAAGCCCCACGGTTCGAACTCCCACGGTTCTGAATCTAATCTCACAAGTGCAATGTGAAATTAATAAACACCAAAGAGCCCAAATCTGGCAATTCTTTTGAAAAATCGATTTTAGAATGAAAAATACCAAAAATGGACTGCTTTGCCAGATACAGAGTCACCATCTAAATATTTTATTTTGAAAAAATTAGGAAACCCATGACTCGTGCCAAAGGTCATGTGTCTGTCATCACCAAAGCTGCTTCGGCTCGAGAACTTAGGTACGAGAGAAGAAGGTCATGAATTAAGCACCCCCACTCGCCCGATCAAAAATTGGCCTCTACTAATCATGATATGATTTTTTTGGAAACACTATGTGCTCTTGTTTAGGTTATTAGACTAGCAGTACTATGTGATGCGCACATGTAAGTACAGACTAGTTTGCTCAATTTGGAACAATTCAACTCATGTTTGTTTTGCAAAAACGGTTTGAATTTGCCACCTCAAGTGGACTTAAAGTTTGCGGATTTTCCACCAAACATAGTGGGCTTAAAACTGATTTGCCACACAGCATAGTGGGCTTAAAACTTACATTCGTTGAATCGTTCCAATTCAAACAACAAGCCTTCATCCACAGGCATTCAAGCAGTTTATCAACTAAGCATTTAGTCTCGTGGCAAGCAAGCTAGACAGGGAAACATTCACATTCATGCAAGTATGCTAAAGTATTAAAAACTCACCTAGTACTCCAAGCCAAAAGAAGACAAAGTTAGAAAAATATGCGTGCTTCTTAACTATGCAAAATGACTAATGCAACACATGCGATATGCAATTAATAGGCTCGGCTACTAATATGGCATATGATTCGATTTGATAACATGTGGTTTAAACACGTATTCAAAGAAGGTATTGAAATGACAATGCAGTTTGAATGATGCGTCGAGTCTCGGTGCATGCAATATGAATGAATGGATGCAAGCATAAGGTATGCTAATTGAAACGTGACCCTAATCTAACCAACAAAAGCGGTTAAGTAAAAGGAAAAAAGACGTGGGGTTGGAAGACATACACATTATTACATTTTGCTCTCACGAAGGAGAGTTCGAATGAATAAAAGCTAACTAACCAGCAACTAATTAGGCCTAAGCTAATCTAAGCTAATTATCACAAACCAAAATAAAAAGCTAAACTAATTAGCTAATTATTACAACATTTCAATGAATTAACTAGTAAGATAACTAATTAATTTACAACACAAATGTAAGCAAACTAGGCAATTAACATTTCTAATTATGCTACCACTACTCTGCCTCGGGAAGTGGAAGATGCACATGCTTGGTTTTTGCCAGAAAAGACCTATGTTTTGCTCTTGAAAGCCTTTGTTTGCAGAGTTGAACATTTCCAGAACTTTTCTGCTCCACCTTACCAAAATTCTGCTAAGGTTTACATTAGTAGCCAGTCGGCCATGGATGAATACTGCCGGCTATCTGTCGGCCAAGAAGGTAGTCTACCAGCCATCTATGGTGCACTGTCAGCCATGGATGGTGGCCTGCAGGCCACTGATGCACTGGATCACCATGCTGCAACAGAGTACAAACAGAGCAAAAAGAGGGGTTTTCCAAGGATTATCTGCACAATTCACCCATTCTTTTCATGGACAAATCCAAGGAGTTGTGAACTTAAACCATAAACCACCAATCTAAGCAATTTCATTGCATGATGACTTGTGATTCAAGGTGTGCAAGCTCAACGAATGCAAAACAAGACATTCAAGAATCATTACCCTATCATGCATGATCAAGGGCAATGGAGACCTAGGAAACTTGAGACATTTCATCACTTTGAGTATGAAATGTCCCAATTTTCCTTGTGCTCAAATAACATCCGATTGAACATACCACACTCAAGTTATTATCTTGCTCAATTTTAGTCCCAAGTTGTTAGTTACTCATTTTAACTTACCAACCGTTACTTAGTCCAATTAAGTGCAAAAGGTGAGTTAGATTCCTCTAATGGAAAGAAGGCTCAAAACACAAGTTGCTTTGGGTATGAAAGAAGTCTCATACCGTTGGTAATGAACCCCCAAAGGGATTAGACCATTAAGTATGAAACCTCAATTCCACACTTAGGCAAACAAGTGACTTGAAACCAATTTTCAAGCAAAAAGAAAAATCAAGAAAAGTGTTGAAATGAAGTGCAAAACAACACCAAATCATGCAATCAACTCAAACAAGAGGTGCCTAATGGCCTAAAAGACCAAACTTATGAGGACTATTACACTACAACCATACAAAACAAGACTCAACTGATCCAACCAGTCCAAAACAGAGCTAAAGCAGTCTAAAACAAGGGCAAAAACATGCTGGAATATAACTACAAAAAAGCTAGAAAAACATGCTAACACATGGAGCTAACTAGGCTAACAAACAAGATATAAGGAGGGGAGGCTAACCCCTCCAATTTTGGACTTCAAAACATGTTTTTTTCCACTGAAAATACTCTAAAATTCAATAGTTAGGAGCCCCAAAAAAGATAGTTTAAAGATGGGAAACACAAGTGAAGAAACCTTACAAACAAGGTACAAAGAAGGGTGAACCACCCCTACCTTAAAATGGCTTCAAACCACAAATTTCAGCCCATTTTGACAGAGTTTTTATAGCCTAAAAATAGCAAAAAAAGAGAGGAAAACAAGTAGACAAAGTAAGCTAACAAAGCAAATGTTATGCCTCTTAAAGAGAAGAGTGATTCTAGGCAACAATTCAAGCCAAAAGTAACTTGTAGAGCTCCAAGAGGGCCTCAAAGAACCTCTGCTCAAATGTGATCAAGTTTGGTTAAGGAAGTAAAGGCAAGAGTATAGAGTAAGTAGGCAAAAGTGTAGAGAATTGCAAGAGAGAGAGAGAGAGAGAGAGATAGATCTAGAGAGAGAAATTTTTTTGAAATCTTCTAACCCCAAAACATGAGAGTGGGACTCTCTATATATATAAAATGTGAATTCTATAGAAGGAGATCTATCCCTCTACGTATGGACAAATGCATGCATTTGTGCAACTGGCTGGTACAGCTGGTACAAAATATCTGCAGAAAACACTAGTGGCCGGTTGGCCATGAGTGATGGCCGGCAAAGAATCATTGATGGCCGACAAGGCACATCAATGGCCGGTAGACTAGAAGCTCTGGCCGGCAGCCTTCACAGATGGCGGCAGGCCACCAGAGACTGCAGGAGGAAATGACCAAGACATGGTTCAAAAAGGAGACAAAATGGATGCAGGGTTTGAAAGGTTCAAACTTGTGGCGTTTTGCTGCGGACTTCTCATGCTCGGCGGGCAAACAGACTCATCATCGAATGTACCTGCAAGGACATCCAAGTCTTAAAGGGCCATAAAAAATGGGATGTCTACAGTTGCCCCTCTTTGACAGAACTCGGAGTCTTGAAATGACGTGAGTGAATGTCAAAGCCTAGAGACGACCCATTTTGACAAGGCCGTAAGACTTGGACAAACAATCATGACAGAAAACAAAATGGTTATGCTCGCAAGCTGCCTGTGTATCCCTTTGCAAGAGATCAAACCAGCGTGGTTTTGGGGCAGAATACAAACGATATGCATGATGCAAGAACATAACTCATGATTATGTAATGAGGTTGTACAATGAAACATTAAATGCAAATGCTATGCAAAAAAATGCCACAGTTAAACAAACTGAAACAAGGTACATCAATTCCAAACATGAAAAGAAGTAAATAAATAAACACGCCACATGTGGAAATAACGATCCAAACCAAATTTCATGCAGAAAGGATGTAAGAAAATTATGCAGGCTTAACTACACATCACACAGGAAAGGCGAAGGGCGACATAACCATCGGGTACACCCAAGGTCTCAATCGAGATCCTAATGCGTTGCACGCAGAAGCAGAAAAAGGATGGCGTGAACACCGAGATGCACCCGAATGTTTTTAACCAAAGTAAGTAATCCTAACGCGCCTCACGCGATAGGAGAAAAGGTGGTGTGAACACCAGGACGTACCCGAATGTTTTTAACCGAAGGGATCAATCCTAACGCGTCTCACGCAAGAGGAAGAAGGGGTGGTGTGAACACCAGGACGCACCCGAATGTTTTTAACTAAAGCGATCAATCATAACGCATCTCACGCGAGAGGAGGAAAGGGTGGTGTGAACACCGGGACACACTCGAATGTTTTTTACTAGAACAATCCTAACGTGTCTCACGCAAGCAGAGGAAAGCGTAGTGTGAACACCGGGACGCACCCGAATGTTTTTAACCGAAACAATCCTAACGTGTCTCATGCGAGAGGAGGAAGGGGTGGTGTGAACACTGAGATGCACCCGAATGTTTTTAACCAAAACAATCTTAACGCGTCTCACGCGAGAAGAGGAAGGCATGGGGTGAACAGCAGAACGCACCAGAATGTTTTTAATCGAAACAATCCTAACGCGTGTCATGCGAGAGAAGGAAGTGGTGGTGTGAACACCGGAACGCACCAGAATGTTTTTAACCGCAACAATCCTAACATGTCTCACGCAAAAGGAGGAAGGGGTGGTGTGAACACCAGGACGCACCCGAATGTTTTTAACTGAAACAATCCTAATGCGTCTCATGCGAGAGGAGGAAAGGTGGAAAGATATGATCCAAAGGGCATGAGTGATTTTTCCTGGTGCTCCTCTGAATGAACTATACATACAATATCGTGCATGTGAAGGAAAAAGACTTAACAAATGCGACATAGTAGGAATGCGTGTTCTATGCAATACATACAACCGAGATACAATGTTAATGGCATGTTCTATGCGAGAAACAAAAGCATAAGCATATTCTATGCATGATTGGTAACGGGAGCATATTCTATGCATAAAAGCGGATGCACGTTCCATGTAACAGCGAATAAGAAATGTGTGTTCTATGCAAGATATCAAAACATGATTTGACGAGAACAAATTCAAAGACAACTTCCAATTTACCTCTCAAAAGAATTACAATATGTTTAAAGGATACACCTCGTTCATGTTGGCAAGCGATGAACATCGCGCCCTGAAAACACAGTTTCGAGCTTCCGCAGAGGCGTTCTGAGCTCAACAGTAAACAATCCCTTCAATTTTTGGAAACCAAGGACACAAAATAGAATCAAGCATCCTAGGAGAGCTGCCGGCCACCTGCCGTCGATGAGGAAAGGTCGCTGGCTAGGTGCCGGCCACTGGTAGACCTTGCCGGCCATCAATAAGATGGCAGATTGAGGGCAAATTGGGCAATTCAACTCGAGCCTTTAAGTATGAGCCACTAGGGCTCATTTCCTCATTTTCCCTTGTCCGAAAATCATTTTCCTTTCCCTCTAGGCCCTTCTTCTCTCTAGATTTACGCTTTCTACGCGTTTTCCAACACCCTGCGCAAAGTTGATTCGCTAAATCGCCTTTGTTCTCTTCACTTTGAACCGATCGAAACTCGGTGCTTCCTTCCTCATTTCCATCATCCTAGGCTCATTCCCCTCGAGTTTCTCTCGAGTTTTGTGCACTTTTCTCGGCTTTGACTTTTTCCTCCATTTTCTCTCTCCTAGGGTTTGACTTTTTCCAAGTTTACCCTTTTTCTTCATTTTTCTTCACTTTTCACCCATCTCGCACCTATTTTCAGATGGTGGACGAGGTTCCTCATGACGGGGCTCCCTTGGAGGTTTCCCTAGTAGTACCACCTGTGCCGGAGGTAGAGAAGCCGATAACTGATCTTGAGGCTGACTTAGAGGCAGAGTTCGAGCCCAAGGCCGAGCCAGAGCCGGAGCCGCTACCACTGAGGGTACGACCTTTTGATCCAGTGAGATATCACCCACAGACACACATACTGCCTACTTCCAAAGGCATCAGACGCTTCACCGAGTTTGCCCGTGGTGCACCGGAGGACCTTTTGTTGAGGGAGCCAAAGTCTCACTTGTCGGCCATTGCCATCGAGGTAAGAACTCTTTTTTTTATTTTTTTTATTTTATGTATTTCTGCTTCATGTATTCCTACCTTTAGTTATTTGTAATGCTTACACTGCCTTATATTCGGATCCACCTGATTGTATTTCATACATTTCCTTTATCTAATGCATTTCATGCACTGCCCTTATCTGACCATGCACTGCTTTCATCTGATGCATTTCATGCACTGCCCTACAGGGCGAGTCTCGCGCCTTCAGAGGCTATGGTGCCACGACCGCTCGAGACTAATATAACGAGCTTCCAGTCAGAGTTCAAGACATCATCGACGAGGTAGGCTTCGGCTTATTTTGCTCCGGCTTGACTCGTGTCGTCGCGAGTCGTCCCTTCTTCGGAGCGCTAGTGGAGAGATGGTGGGATACCACCAACTCCTTCCATTTTTCCACCGCAGGGGAGATGACGATGACTTCTTACGACTTTACCATGATCACCGGCTTAGACGTAGGGGGCGATCCGATCCCTATTGACGCAGATATGGAGGAGTGAGAGGTAGCCTGGTTGGGGGCATACCCACACATATACCAAATGGGGATGGTGACATATACTTAGATCGCAGAACGATTCAGAGGGACTGAACCCGAGACAGTAGAGGATACCGAACAGTATGCCAGAGGCTTCCTGATGTTCGTCTTCAATACCACCTTATTTTCGAACAGGTGGAATACCGTTGGCCTGTATTTGCTGAGCGCCCTAGTGACCCTTCCTCGGGTTCATTTCTATGACTGGGGTGGAGCTGGCCTCACCACACTGTATGGATATATGAGCTCCACCTTCCATCTACGGGGAGACCTGATTGGAGGCTACTTGCGAGTCTGGGAGGTACACATCTCAGTTCCTTCTTTGTACTTTATGTTCACTTTACAGTTTCTGTTTTACATCTATTTTAATACATGCTTTCTGTTTCGCATTTATGTATCTGCTCAAACATTGTTCATACACTGTGCTTTCTGTTTTGTACTTTCTGCATCTGCTTGAACACTGTTCTGATCACATACCACTGCATTTTCCCTGCAGCTATAGGTATACGCATACTTTCTGACTCTCGTCCCAGAGCCTGTAGTGGAGCTTCTGTTGATGGTACCCTATTCGCGGATATGCGACGATTAGTTTCGCCGTAGGACCCATGAGCCTTTCACTTTCTTCAGGAGGTACTTCGACACGGTAGCCACCCATGAGGTAATCTGAAACACAGTCATTTCATTTTTGCTTTGAAACTGTTCTGCTTCATACATTTAGCAACTGACAGTAACTAATAACCTGTACAACTCCTGTTCGCAGATCACGTGACAGCTATGGGCCTTGATGCCAGGAGGGTGCGGGGTCAGTCCGCCGACGCCTGGGCCGTCTCCCACTATCACATTCTGCTTAAGTGTCCGGTTTGCTGGGCTTGGTTCTTGGGTGAGCACTTCTTGTACCAGATTATGGGTGTGCTGGACTTGGTCATCCCGATGGCTCCACCAGAGTCCATGCGGTCCACAAAGAGCCTATCAGTTAAGGAGGTCATCCAGTTCATGGTGGGCCTAGATGTCGACTTCTTTCAAGCAGAGGGCGACTACACAGATTTCATCCTGACACACTTGATGCCACCCCTGACGGCTATTCGTGGAGACGAGGAGGTGGGGGCTCCTGCCGCTAGAGCAAGGCGCAAAGTGACCCGGGCGAGCAGGGCTCGTGGCAGAAGGGCTTCCCGAGTGGGGAGGAGGGCTGATTGGCTAGAGCTCCCCACTACGCTGACTTGCTAGCGACACACAAGGAAGGCCTACCAAATCCTGATTGAGCTCGCAGCGGCTGGTCATGAGCTTGTTGGGGTCCGAGGCTCGACTTCGGTATGAACCACACTTTGGCGCTTGCACTCTATCTTTTTTTTGCCATTAGTTTCTAATTTTTTATAGGAAAGTGAGTGACTACCGACCATTGTACAAATGAATGTGATTTTTTTTTTTTTTTTGGAGTTTTCCCTGATTATGGTTAAGGAATTTTGTTTTCTATTATTATTTTTAAGGAAAACTCGTTAGATGTATTCATTCATTCATATCATATCTGGTAGGTAGGGTAGCAGAATGGATGAATATGCTTTCCCTTGATGTCTTGGGAAAGAGAACGGAAAAGAGGCACAAATGTGATGCCACCTTATTTATGTGAACTGCAAATTTATATTTTTTTTTTTGGTACACGTTAATCTTTTGTGTGTGATTACTTAGATTAGGGGCCTTGATCATCAGTGTTGATTGAATGTCTGCTCAAGCTGCTCATCTATAACCCAAAGTTTAATCTAAAGCTAAGAACATCAGAATCATTCATGTTTTAATTAATCTGTGGTATTATTCGTTAAAATAAACTTTACCAACTTTATTGAAAAATCATATATGAAAGTGAACTGAATCAATGGAGCTTTGATAGTTAACTATGCCTGTATTTGTTATGGCTATTAGCTTATTAATCATCGTGTACTGAAATTTGCAGGTACAGCAACAGGTACAGTTTTATTATGCCAGCTAGTTGTCTCAATACGATGTACATGTTTATAGGATTTAATTGATTTTTGCAAAAATACGGGTTTGCAATCCAGTGTTGCTGCCACTATCATGCTTCTCTGATAAATTTTCCAATTATGTTTCTTTATTAGGTGCCTTACATCACTACTGCTTTGATGGATGCGAAGCTTGGCACGGAAGGGCGCAAGGATCTTTTTGATTGGCTATCAAGGCAACTTAGTGGATTAAGAAATTTTCCTGATGCTGTAAATCTGAATTATGTATTGTTTCAATTTGTTATGCTAGATGGATGTGACTTGTGAATGAAAACTTAGAATAGTTGTATTGTGTCGAATGTTAATGATTCAGTTAATTTGAATGATGCTTTAAAATTATAGGTTTATTATGGATTGAATGTATTATTAGGAATTACAGGTGCATTGTTTTCCTGCTTTGGTGACCAATTTATTAGTCGTGACAAATAAATTATTTTTTTTCGCAAAAAATGACAATTGCCGACCAAGAGTTTTAGTCGCAAAAAATACATCTATTGTCGACCAAAACAGTTCTTGGTCGTGGAAACTCACTTTTGCCGACCAAAAGTTTTGGTCGCGAAAAGTAACAAATGGCGACCAAAACCTTTTTTGGTCGTGGAATGTCACAATTGACCAAACTTTTTCGTCGCGGAATGTCACGATTGGCGACCAAAATTTTTGGTCGCGGAATGTCACAATTGGGGACCAAACTTTTTGGTCGTTGAATGTGATAATTGGCGACCAAACTTTTTGGTCGGGAAAATATCACTTTTCGCAACCAAAGTGTTTTGGCGACAAAATAAATTAGTTGCGGTAATTAACTATTTAGCGACCAAAAATTTAGTCGCGAAATCCAACTTTTGCCGACCAACCACAATTTTGATCGCGAATTAGTTTTGCCGACCCTCAATTGGCGACCAATGTAGCGACCAAAAAAATTGGTCGCGGATAACTTTTGCCGACCAAAAATTAACTTTTAGCGACCAATTTTTTTGTTGCCAAAAGTGTTAATTCTTGTAGTGGGACTGATATTTTCCACCAAGGCCAAGCTCCCTTTATCTACCATTGTCACCACCACAGGTTCGGGTTAAAGTGTAGACATGTTCATCATGCACAAGTCTGTGCTCTTAGGGATGAACAACACCAGTTTAGGTAGGTGGAAAGGGGTGATATATATACTGGGGTCATAAGGGACAGCCAGTGTGTGGATGAGGTTTATATGCCGGGGTGGAGGGACTTGGTTATGTGGTGAGAGAGGATTTGTAGTGACATTGGGTTTTTTGGGAGGTGCTATCACCTTATTGTCGATGAGATCTTAAATCTCATGACGCAGCCTATCACATTGATCAGTGTTATGACCGTGCTGCTGTTGAAAAACACAGTATTTGGCCAGGTTTTGTTTCGGAGGGAGAGGATCAGGTAGAGGGCAAGGCTCTAGTGGCTTAAGATGCCCCTTTTTGATCAGGACCCCTAGGGCTTTGGATAAAGACATGTAGAGCGGGGTAAAGATCCTTTGAGATCAGGCCTGGCTGGTTGAGGTTTCTGGAGTTGTGTTGGATGTATTAGCAAAAGGGCTGGCAGTTTTGGGTGTGGTGGTGACCATACTCATATTTGAAGGCCATGCAGAGGTGCTACTAGTTGTGGTTGCATTGGAACTGCATGTAAAGGGACTCTTGTGTTGTTCCTTCTGATCAACTATCAGCCCCTATTTCATCGCATCTTCGATTTGAACCCCTATCTCGTGGAGCATAGTGAATGTAAACAATGGCATGACTATCATCTTCTATAATAATCTCCCTTGCAGGTTGTGGACCACCATTCTGATTTGATCCTTCTCGGATGGCCTGATAGTCATCATCGAGGCCTTAGTCCTCCATTGAGTGACAAAGTCCGACAAGCCTTCCTTTGGCTCCTGGCGGGTCGCTTCAAGATCACGGGTTGTGACCTCGATCTGGGTATTGTAGGAGTACTGTATGATGAAGGCCTCAGCCATTTCCTCCTAACTTTGTTTCACATAGTCTTCTAATTTTACATACCAGATGGCCGTTATACCCGATAGGGTCCAACCAAAAAGCGACAGCTTCTGAAGTCTAGTAAGACCCATTGGTCACAGGATACCAGAGAATAACCGCAAATGCCCATAGGATCCCCAGAGCCGTCGAATCGGTCTATATGCGGCATCTTGAATCTATCCGGTAGAGTTACTACAGAGTCTGTGTATCCATCTTCAATGTCAGGGATTGAATTCATGCCCTGTGCCTGTTTAAAAAGCTTTTCTAGCTTGTTGACTTTCAATGCAGTGGTGTCGACCTTGAATTCAAATGGCGCCTCCGTTTGGTACACTGGTGCCTTGGAGGTCTGATATGGGATCGGATCTACCGGAATGCCTGGATTCTTTTGGACATTGACAGTGACTCCGGGTGCTAGAATACCTGTTGGAGGTGCAAGGGAAGCAGAAGCCGCTACTTACGGTGGCTGCTGTTGCTGGAGCCTATTTATTACCTCTGCTTGGCGGGCTATAACCTCAGCTTGGCGGACAGCATCTAGCTGCATGGTTTCTATGGTCTGCTGGAGATGACGAAGCATGTCTTCCATGCTAACCAAGGGATGTTAAGCCATCAGATCTGGTAAATACTCTCTCACTGGAGTGGAAGTAGAAGACTGAGCATGACTAGGTGCAGGTGAAGTAAAAGGTGACTGCTGGACTAGTGAATTATGCCTAACCCTCCTTCGTCTGGTAACCGGTGGGAGTGAAACAAACATTGGCTGTCCCCTGACAAGATCTCCAGATCTGTAAAGTCGCCTCACACAGGTCCAGAGTGCTTGGGGGGTAATAGAATCGTCCAAAGCAATGGTGAAAAACCACCTTGCAAAAAGAAATAAAGCAAAAGAAAACAAAATTCAGAAACCGCACAGCACCTCGGCTTAGAAACTAACAACACGTTGTTGTAACCAAAAGCTGTAGAACTGTACTCGACACTGATTTCTACCCCCAAAACTAATACCTACACTTGTAACTAATACATACATTCTTGTAGAGTTTCACTCTAAAAGCACATACCAGTTAAGTGAGAACCAAAACGCCTCTATGAGGGGGTAGGGTTACCTTGTCCTAGTTTCGTCAGGAACTAGGGTTAACTATTCAAGCAAAGTGTTTCACACAATCCTCCATTTGGGTAAGCAACTTGTCCTGGTTTGGAACAGTCTCTATGGTTTTCGATATGCAACTAGGTCGATTGATCAAAAAGGGTGCCTGTAGACGTCCCCGAACGCCCCAGGAGGGAGAACCGCCGTTCTGTTCATTTGTGGGTCTACTACAGTTCAGGACTCTCAAATTGTCACGGTTCTTAATCTGAACCAAAGAGTCCGAATCTGGCAAATCGTTTTGAGAAAAACAGATTTTTAGAAAAGAAGTGCCAAACATGGACTGCTTTGCCAGATACAGAGTCACCACCTAAATATTTTATTTTGGAAAATTTAGGAAACCCTAACTCGGTGCCAAAGGCCACGTGTCCGTCATCACCAAAGTTGCCTCGGCTCGAGAACTTGGGTACGATTGGGGAAGGTCAGCTATGAGCACCCCATCTCGCCCGATCAAAGATCGGCCTCTACTAACCGTGATATCTTGTTTTGAAAGCATTGTGTGTTCCTATTCTGGTTATTAGCCTAGAATTACTATGTTATGCACACAGCAAACAAGTATAGACTAGATCGCCTAATTTGGAACAAAGCATCGCGTATCCGTTTGTTTGGAAAATGTTTTGAAATTTGCTACTCGCGAGTAGGCTAAAACACGGATTTTGATGAGTTGTTCCAACTCAAGCAATCCAACCTTCACCCACAGGCATTCAGGTAGTTATATCACATAAGCATCTTGCCACATGGTAAGCATGCTGTCATGGCAACATTCATACACATGTAGCATGCTAAAGCATAAAAAGCTTACCTAGTACTCCAAGCCAAAACAAAAACTAGTTAGTAATCATATGCATGATCCTAGTTCGTGTTTAAAAATGGCTAATGCAATGCATGCAAAGATGCAATCTAGACAGGCTCGACTATTCTAAACATGGTATGTGAAATGCAACAGATAACATGTATTCAATTTGGGATTGAAATACAATGCAGTTAGCATGATGCGCCGAGCCCGGTGCATGCAAGACAAATGTAAGAATACACGCATGCATAGCATAAGGTATGCTAATTTAAATATGCCCTAATACTAACCATTGAAAGCAGGTAAATAAAAGGGAAAAAAGACGCGGGGTTGGAAGACATACACACACACTCACGCACACTTATTACACAATTGCCCTCGCTCGGAGGGTCCGAATAGATATTACACAACCAAATGAATACTACTAAATTAATTATTACAGAACTTCTAATTAATTAACAAATGAAATGCAAAAGAAAGGTGGCCGCAGCCCTGCCTCGGGATACGTGAATGATGCATGCTCGATCCGCCTTGCCCGGAAACCCATACCATGCCACTGTTGCCTCTATTTACACTGCCTCACCCCTCTGAAATTATGAAGGTCTCCAGAACTGTTATGAGCTTCCTTTTGAGTTCTGTGGAATGCCACCGGCCAGAGAAAAAGGCCACTGGCCATAGGAATAAGGTTATCAGCCAAAGATGGTGTCATCGGCTGGGGGCTGATAACCAGTCGGCACTAAAGATGGCCGGTCGGCCATTGCTTCCGGTAGAATCCTGCAATTGACAGCAGCAGAGGGCAAGCAGTGTATGGCATGGAATTTTCAAGCAAATGTGTGCATGGCCACTCTCCCTATCATGCTAAGGACTTAAGGGAGTGCGGCTCTTGGTACTCGGGCCACCAGTCACGCATTTCGATGCATGATGGCCAAAGGTACCAAGTTTGCAACTTAATGTAAATGCATGCTACAAACAAATGAATGCTAACACCCTATCATGTTGAGATCAAGGGCGTCGGCGACCGAGGATTGAGACGTGTTTCGTCACTTTAAGTACGAACACTCCTCAATTCTCATGCTTGGTTTGACACCCCAAACCAAGCAAAATGTAATGCAAGTATGCAATGTACCTCACATATGCAACATGGGTCAAATATGCAATGTGAAGCTAAGTAAGCAAGGCGTGCCAAATGCAATGCAAACTAAACATGCCGATGTGTAATGTACTAAAGCATGCAACATGCAACATGCAATGTAGTAAACATGGACAAATATGCAATGGGACTAGCATGTGGCAACACATAATGAGCCAAATATGCAACAAACATATGACAAACATGTAATGGTGGACTTAAACCATAAAGGACAGACCTCAGCCTTGCCATAAACAGTGGCCAAAAGTGCCAAAAATGGTGGACAAGTGCTCATGCAAACATGCACACCAATGAGCCAAAAACCCAAGCATGGAAGGCTACTCTCAAGAACACTCAAAGGTGGTAAGTATGGACATTAAACACTCATGTTAACTTCTAAAAAAAATGTGAATGATGATACCAAATCATGCTAGGGAATAGATGCAAAATGAAAGGCATTCAAGGCCACAAACGGGAGCATTAATCAACACCTACCCCAAGCAAGCATGGTATGAGCTATACAACCAAAAACAGAATTTTAATGCACCAAAATAAGTCCCAAAACCCCTTGATATGGAAGCTAAGAAACACAAAACAAGAGGCATGCACAAAAGGCCATACATGGAGCATAGGATCATGTCTCTCCGAAGCATTGAAAGGATAACAAAATGCAAACATGCAAGCATAAAACATGGACTGAAATGACGTAATAAGTGATCATTGGCAGGGCAGAGAGGACTAAAAGGCCATATAAAACATGCAAGCATAAAAGGCCATATAAAACATGCATGCATTGGCAGGGCGCTTCTCCACCCTTTGCTTAGCTTCTACACTGGCTTGCACCAAGGGTTCCGTTTCGGTGCTTCCTTCTTTTGCCGTCACTTCCTTAATAACGGGCAAAGAGGACTGAGACTGAGGCTGAGATTCGGCAGCCCGAATCTCCTCCGCCCTTCGCCGCGCAGCTAGCCTTTCCACGTTCGCTTTCTTGGCAAGCTTAGTGAGGCTCAGCCCAGCCATATCTTCTGGGTACGCGCCAGCAAGATCCTCCAGACCCTAAAAAATATCGTCAAGTGGATGGTCCTCTCGACCCGCAGTGGACGGATTATCAGTCGAATTGAGGCCGACTTCCTCAAATGCTAATTTCAAAGCCTCGTCAACCTCTGTTTCGGCTTCGTCTGATTCGGCGACCTCAGCTACTTCCGGTCGCTCCGAATCTGATTCCTCGCAGCTGACTTGCCTCAAATTTTTGAAGTCAATCAAGATACGGGCGACAAGAAACTCCTCACCAATCGGAATTGGGATATTTTCCGCCACCGAAAAGGTCGTATAAGTCGGCTCATAGCGGAGCAGAATGTGGGTCGCCCTCCCCTGCTTCTGAAGACTCCGTCGTTGAAGTACTTGAGCGCAGTCTTGATTTCTGAAAGGACGACGTCGTCAGTTGAGGTCAAGATTTTCTTCAAATCGTTTCCTACAAAAGCAAAATCATAAGGCCCCAAAAACGAAGTTTTATAAATTTAACAAATAAATAAAAGATGTACTAGGTCACCTGGTTCACCCCTCCATCCAGGAATACGATCAAGGCGATCCTCACCTTCACTGAATTCCTAGTTTCCTTGGACGACGACCATAACATCATCGACTCACTTCCCTGAGCTGGAAAGCATAGTCACTAGTTGATGGTCGGTGTCTTTGGCTCTAAGGAAATAACGCCCGTGCCGACCAGAAGATTCGGCCAAGGCGTAGCAATGCCGAATAGCGGGGATGCCAAGGTTAAGCCCAAAGCGGTGGTTTAGTGCGACAATCCCCATCACAAACCTAAAGAAATTAACGTTGGGCTGCGAAGGGATTAACTCCCAATGGCAAAGCATGACCCTAAGGAGTGGGTGAAGGGAGAAACGGACCCCGCCTTCTACGATTGATAGAAGAGGGAAGACGATGGTGTTTTCATCAACCCTCTCCATATCAAGGGTGTCGTCTGCCACAAAAGACAGACGGACGTCATCGGGGATGGAAAAATAGCGTCGGAAACCAGAAATTTGATCCGGTGAGAGGAGATCTTTTAAATGTTTCGCCATTCTCCCCAGCCAATATGATTATGCTAAGCCAAAAAACAAAGCAAAGAAGGAGAGAACTTACAAGTGCTGAAGGAGGTAAAGAAGAGTAGGAGGTCGCAGAGGTAGTTCGAAGGGCAATCGAGCGACGGGCGTCTAAAAGCGTGTATCTATTTGAAAAGACGTCAAAATTTTAAATCACAATAAACAAGTGTACGAAGAGACGGGAAGTTGAAATGAAAACCGAGAAGCGTGTGGACAGACATTCGCGTTGAAACACGATCAGCCACAGAATTTCAGCTCTGACTCTTCGAGTTCAAAGCCAAACACTCCAGCCAACTGCCGCTAGTGGAGTGCTTGGGGGGCAATTGTTGTGGGGGCCGAATATTGGAAAGTCGTAGAGATTCCGGAGAGTCGAACATTGAAGAATTCAAATTTCTAAATGTTCGGCCATTGCCACGGAAACTCGGACCCACTTATTTCGGCTAGATAGTCGATTAACAAGGGGCCGAGTGAAGATTGGCTTATTACAAAATATGCCGAATAGGTACTGAGCTATGGAGCGAGTAAATATTGAACATAATGAGCAAAAAGTGGACCTGGCCCGAGGCCCAGGGAACGAGTATAATAAAGGAATAGCAGACTGAGAAAGGTTGTGATAATTGTGGTGTTTAAACTTAAAGAATACAAGTAATCTAGAACGAGAGACTGACTTGTCCGTCGAAGGCTAATTCCGGTACCCCGACCGGAGTGGTTTACCTTCCTTTCAGGTGCCCTATCGGTGGAATCACGAGCGTCCCCCAGGATCGGAAGAGTATTTCCAAAAACCACTTCCCCACAAAATCTAATCAAAAAGAGGATGATTAACTTGAAAAAGTAGGAAGAAAGAAAAGATGAAGAGAAGATGTAGATTCGCCAGAAAAATGGCTATATCCATCTCCAGAAGGTCGCCGTCAAAGGAGATGACGATGCTCCGGTGGTGAGGTGGTGGTAAGAAAAGATGGGGTGAAGGTTGAAAGAAGAAGGGTTGGTGATGGTGTGGTTTTGAATGGATTTGTGAGTTTTGGTCAGTTAGAGAGAGAGAGAGAGAGAGAGCAACAAAGATAGAAATAGGAGAGGTACGAGAGAGAATGTGTTGGGGAAAGAGAGAGTTGAGTCTAGAGTTTGGCTTCAAGAAAAGGACTTTTTTCTTCTCTTTTTTATTTTTAATTTTTTTTATAAATAAAAAATAAAATAAAATACAAGAAGTAAATATAAATAAATAAAATAAATAAATAAGCAAAAATAAATTTCACGATTTTTTTTGAAGAAATATAAAATAATAAATAAAAAATAATATATAAATAAACTGTATGATATATATATATATATATATATATATATATATATATATTCTTTGAAACAGGTTCGCTCGTGTGCCCATGTGGGCTTGCACGTGTGGTGAATTATGTGCTGGACCAGTGGCGAAATTGGGTCGCTCTAGTGACAGTGAAGCAGTATGCTTTTGGGCCTGAGCCACTCGTGCGTTCTAGGCCTCCGCTCGTGCGCCCCATTTTTTTTTGGATGGGCCTTTGTGCGCCTATGTGGGTTGCACGTGCGGTGAATATTGGCCACTCCAGTGGCGCTTGCGCAGTGTGCCTCTTAGCTTGGGTCGCTTCGGTGCCCCCTGGCCTGTCGCTTGAGCGCTCATGCGTGGACTCTTCCCTAGTTGTGCCCATTTGGGCCACACGTGCGGTCTGTTTTTTTTATTTTACAAACCTTAATTACAACCGAAAAAAAAAAAATTCAAACCATTTCTGGCTCATTACACATCTGAAATAAAAATAGCACTTCGAAAACATCTAAATGCTCAACGAAGGTATAATCTTCACGCGAAAACCACGGGCACTACTTTCTCCCTAACAATGTTTGTAACTTTCCTATTCTCCAACAGGGTGAACAGCCTAGGTTGATTCGGTATCCAGAATCAAGGCGTATAAATCTAACTCAACACTTTGTATGGCTTGCCATACAGAGTTTCAAGCCGAGGTGGTTTGAAGCAAATCTCTACACCCCTGGTATTAAAACCAGACTTTAGTGTCAGAAATTCCAAACCTTTGCGTTTCTAGGCTTTGCCATTCGAACTCTAGTTTCCACGTCTAAGTTGGTCTCTTAGGAATTCACTACAAACACAGTTAGATGACATACTAGACCAATTTAGATGCCTGTCAGGCACAATAACACCAAAGGGAATTACACTTTTAGAGGATTTAAAGTCTTCCTAGACTAAATAATAGTTATATGGAGAAGAATATTGGGTTCGTCAAGTTGGACAACGCTAAACTCCCCTTTCTCAATACCATCCACATAATGGTTCAATCGTTGGCCATTGACTTTGAGGTTCGCTTACCATCTTGTGAATTTTTAATCTCAACTGCCCATGTGAAAGGACCTTCCCATAACCTCAATATGGGCCATCCCAACGAGACCCAGAGTTTACCGGACAACTGGCAATTTAGCATTGAAACAACTCCACAAACTTTTTGGTGAGGGCTCGGACTTATGAGAAATGTGTTTATTGTGAAATGCCTTAATCCTAGCCTTATAAATGTTGGACTCTCATATGCCATTCGAATTAAGGTAGCTCCTCTAATCCATTAAGTTCGAGTTTGCCCGGTCGTCACTGGCTTTGGGCCATATCAAAATTGGAACTTCTTAATGGCCACAAAGGCCGGCTGTTCTAACTAAACAGGGAGATGGCACGCTTTCCCGAACATAATCCTATAATGGAGCCATCCCGATGGGTGTCTTATATGCAGTGGTTAGGCCCAAATGCATCTAACCCAACCTAGTGGACTATCTTTCTATTGGGCCTCACCAGTTTTCTCGAGGTGTGGTTTAACCTCCCTATTAGAAAACCTTTATTTGACCACTAGTCCCTGGGGATGGATAGGGGTGCCAACTTTCTGAGTGGATTCATGTATTTGCACACCATGCTTTCGAAGAATCGATTGCAAATATGTTTGTCACCCGTTACTAATTATGGCATGTGGAACCAAACGAACAAAAAAATGGTTTCATGGAGGAATTTAACCATAACTTTGTGGTCCATATTGTTTTGGTGCGCACTTCCTTTACCCACTTGGAGACATATCCACAGCGAACCAAAACTGTATTTCCAAATCCAAAAGATGTGGGAAATGGGACCATGAAGTCCAATGCCCAAACATCAAAAATCTCACAATCAAAATAGGGGTCATCGGCATCAATATCTCATCGTGACATTAGAGCCCATGCTTTGACAATGCCACACAAGCTCTACAAAGTTATGGGCAATCTTTGAAGATAGAAGGGCCAGTAAAACCATATTATAAACCTTGGTGGCCGTTTTTCTGCCCACTGATAATGGCCGC
>NW_021025409.1:1423168-1449567 GCF_004153795.1 Camellia sinensis
AGAGAGAGATTGTGAGGCCCAATAGAAAAGTTAGTCCACTAGTGGTTAATGCACTTTGGGCCTAACGCACTGCAGTATAGCAACCCATCGGATGTCTCCATATAGGATTATGTTCGGGAAAGGCGTGCCATTCTCCTGTTTAGTTAGAACACCCGGGCTTTGTGGCATTAAGAAGTTCAATTTTGATATGCAAAGCCAGTGATCACCGGAAATCGAACTTAATGAAGTTAGAGGAGCTCCTTAATGATGCATATTGAGAGCTCCAAATTTATAAGGTAGGATTAACATTTCACAATAAACCACATTTCTCATAAGTCCGACCTCACCAAAAAGTGTGGTTGTTCAATGCTATATTGGCAGTTGTTCCGGTAAACTCTGTCCGTGGGAGGCCAATAATGAGGTTAGAAGTCTTTCCACATGGGGCAGTTGAGATTAAAAATTCACAAGATGGTACGACCTTCAAGGTCAATGGCCAACGATTGAACCATTATGTGGATGGTATTGAGAAAGGGGAGATGATTGAGGTTGTCCACTTGACGAACCCATATAATCTCTCCATAAGGTAATTATTTTGAGTCTAGGAGACTTTAAATCCTCTAAAGGTGTAATTCTTTGGTGTTAGTTGTGCCTGAACGGCAATCTAATGGTCTAGTATATCCATCTAACTGTGTTTGTAGTGAATTCCTAAGAGACCAACTTAGACGGTGGAAACTAGAGTTCGAATGAAAGCTAGAACGCAAAGGTTTTGGAATTTCTGACACTAAAGTCTGGTTTTAATACCAGGGGTGTAGAGATTGCTTCAAAACCACCTCGGCTTGAACTCTGTATGGCACCATACAAGTTGAGTTTAGATTTATACGCCTTGATTCTGGATACCGAATCAACTAGGCTGTCACCCTGTTGGAGAATTAGGAAAGTTACAAACATTGTTAGGGAGAAAAGTAGTGCCGTGGTTTTCGCGGTGAAGTATTATACCTTCGTTGAGCATTTAGATGTTTTCGAAGTGTTATTTTTATTTCAGATGTGTAATGAGCCAGAATGGTTTTGAATTTTTTTTTTCGGTTGTAATTAGGTTTGTAAAAATAAAAAAAACAGACCGCCACGTGTGGCCCAAATGGGCACACTAGGGAAGAGTCCACGCATGAGCGCTCAAGCGAAAGGCCAGGGGCACGAGCGACCAAGCTCAAGAGCACACTGCGCAAAGCGCCACTGGAGTGGCCAATATTCACCGCACGTGCAACCACATAGGCGAACAAATGGCCATCCAAAAAAAATGGGGCGCACGAGCGGAGGCCTAGAACGCACGAGTGGTCAGGCCCAAAAGCATACTGCTTCACTGTCACTAGAGCGACCCAATTTCGCCACTGGTCCAGCACATAATTCACCACACGTGCAGCCCACATGGGCACACGAGCGACTGTTTCAAAGAAATATATATATATATATATATATATATATATATTATCATACAGTTTTATTTATATATTTATTTTTATTTACTTATTTTATATTTCTTCAAAAAAAATCGTGAAATTTTTATTTGCTTATTTATTTATTTTATTTATTTATATTTACTTCTTTATTTTATTTTATTTTTTATTAAAAAAATAAAAATAAAAAGAGAAGAAAAGAAGTCCTTTTCTTGAAGCCAAACTCTAGACTCACTCTTCTCTTCCCAACACATTCTCTCTCTACTCTCCTATTTCTTATCTTTGGTCTCCTCTCTCTCTCTCTCTAACTGACCAACTCACAAATCCATCAAAACCACACCATCACCACCCTTCTTCTTTCAACCTTCACCCATCTTTTCTTACCACCACCTTCCACCACCGGAGCATCGTCATCTCCTTTGACCGGCGACCTTCTGGCAGCCATTTTTTCTGGCGAATCTACATCTTCTCTTCATCTTTTCTTTTCTTCCTACTTTTTCAAGTAATCATCCTCTTTTTGATTAGATTTTGTGGGGAAGTGGTTTTTGGAAATACTCTTCCGATCCTGGGGACGCTCGTGATCCACCGATAGGCACCTGAAAGGAAGTAAACACTCGGTCGGGGTACCGGAATTAGCATTCGACGGAACAGTCAGTCTCTCGTTCTAGATTACTTGTATTCTAAGTTAAACAGCCACAATTATCACATACCTTTCTTCAGTCTGCTATTCCTTTATTTATACTCGTTCCCCTGGGCCTGCGGGCCAGGTCCACTTTTTGCTCATTATGTTCATATTTACTCGGCTCCATAGCTCAGTACCTATTCGGCATATTTTGTAATAAGCCAATCTTCACTCGCCCCTTGCTTAATCGACTATCTAGCCGAATAAGGTTGGGTCCGAGTTTCCGTGGCAATGGCCGAACATTTAGAATCTTGATTCTTCAATGTTCGATCTCCGGAACTTACGACTTCCAATATTCGGCCCCACTGTGCACACAGTAGTTTCAGTTCCCACATGGGCTTTAGCTTTCCTGATCCTCTCAAAATTCCCAAACCTTTCCTGTTCCAACTGCGTCAGTACAGCTGTCTGTTCAACGATTCCTGTATTCAAACTGCTCAGACCCTGAGCGAAATTCTTGACACCGGCGCTCTCCGGCGATGTATCCTGATTTCTGGCCCTTCCGGACACAACTATTATTCTTGCCCCTGTCGGGCCCTGTCCTAACTGAGATTCTTCAACAACGTCTGGTAGGTCATCGAGCCACCCAGTAACTTCCATTGATCCCTCAAAATCTGACCAGTTGACTGCCACGTCCTCTAGGCCTTGTTCGTTGAAAAATTGGAAGTCAGCAAAGTCTCCTTCCATGGCCGTTAAGTCCTCTAATCTATGATCCAGCCCATCTCCCTATATCACACAGAGTTCCGCCCTTTCTGGCGACTCCACACTCGATCTATCTCGGCCTGCCGACCAAATGTAGTCGCTCGGACTGTGCACTTTCCTGGCAAAAATCCCAGACTCCTCAAATTCTGTCCCAACAATCTCATTCTCCCTGGCAAACTCCTCTGTTCTATCTTCGACAGTCACCACCATTGGTTTGGGTTGGGTTCTAGAGATGTCCATCATGCACAAGTCGGTGTAGTCAGGAAGGAGCACCTCCGGCTTGGGTAGGTGGGAAGGAGTGATATATAGGCTAGGATCGTAAGACACGACCCCAGTCTGGATGAAATTGATTCTTTTGGGAGATGGAGGTTGGTGGTGCGGTGAGAGAGGGTTTGTCATGACATTGGGTTTTTCTGGGGGCACAATCACTCCATTATCAATGAGATCCTGGATCTCATGACGTAATCGATAGCATTGGTCGGTGTCGTGACCGTGCTGTTGGTGGAATGCACAATATTTGGTTGGGTTGTGGGTAGGGAGAAGTTTTTCTGGAAATGGCCTCGGCTCTAGGGGCTTCAAGTGCCCTTTTCTGATTAAAACCCCTAGAGCTTTGGACAGGGGCATATATAGTGGAGCGAAGGTTCTTTGGTTTTTGGGTTGGTATTTTGCTGTCTGTGTGTTGCTTCCGGACGCACCAGAGAATGGCATAGCTGTCACGGTTCTTGGAGGGGGAACGGTAGTGACCATGCTCGCTTCGGAGGCCCCTGTAGTTGTAGCGCTGCTCGAGCCTGCATTGTTGTTGCGCATTAAAAGTTCTTCGGGTTTGTTCCCGGTCATTATCAATTAAGCCCTGCTTCAAGGCATCCTCAATCTGTACTCGCATCTCAAGCAGATCTGAAAAGGTAAGGAAGGGGAGCACGATCATTTTCTACATTAGCTTAGGCTACAGATTGCACACAATCATCCTAATCTGATCTTTATCTCTGGGCCTTAGGGTCATCATCGAGGCCTTGGCCCTCCATCTGGTCACGAACTCTGAGAAGCTCTCCTTAGGCTCCTGCCTTGTCGTCTCGGGGTCACGGGTCGTAATCTCGATTTACGTGTTATATGAGTATTGTGCAATGAAGGCCTCAGCCATCTCATCCTCGTTTCTCTTGACGTCATCTTCTAATTTGGTGTACCAGATGGCTGCTACACCCGACAGGGTTCGGCCAAACAGAGACAGCTTCTGTAGTCTGGTGAGGCCCATCGGCCTTAAGATATCTGAAAACAACCTCAAGTGCATCATGGGGTCACCGGACCCATCAAATCGATCAATTTGTGGCATTTTGAACTGATCTGGCAGCATCACAGCTGCGTCCGTATATCCATCCTCAATGTCGGGAATGGACTTGGTCTCCTCGGGTATCGGAACCCTTGGTGGGGGAGGGGCTTGATGCGAAGCAGATGCCCCGGCTTGCTGTTGTAGCCCTACGATTAACTCTGCTTGTTCAGTCATAACCGTGGCCTACTGCTTAGCGAACTCCGCCTGTCGGACAGCATCTTGCTGCATAACTTTCATGCTCTCCTGGAGTTGGCGCACCATCTCCTCTAAGCTTGCCATACTGCTTTGTTTTGATTGAATTACTGGTATATATTCTCTCTCTGTGGTAAAAATTGAGACCTCAGCCTGATTGTCCACTGGTAGGGTCGACCACTGCTCGGGCGATCTCTACTCAAACACACTGTGTCTTCTCGGCTTTCGTCTGATAATAGGGGGTAAAGAATAAAACACTGGTTCTCCGTCAACCAGATCCTCAGATCGATTGAGCCGGCGACCTCTAGTCCAGAATGCTTGGGGAATATCTACTGGGTCGGAAGCAATCATGCTAAACTATCTAGCAAAAAGATAAATAAAGCAATAAGGAAATAAATAACCAGACAAACGGGCAGCATAACAGCGTGAAATAAATACACACAACACACAGTCGGGTATCACAACACACGGTTGATAAGCTGAGTACACAGTTCCTCAACACTGATTATTGTCCCTAAATCACTGTTCCCAAAACTGAACCTGATACCCGCAAATAACTGATTCTCAAACACTGAACTGGCGTCCGCAGGCCTGATGCCCAAACTTGCAAACTGATACACGCATTCCTATAGAGACACACTCTAAAGCACATAGAAGATAAGTGAGAGCCAAAATACCCCTATGTTGGGGTAGGGTTTCCCTGTCCTATTTTGTCAGGAGCTAGGGTTTCACTACGCACGCAGCGTTTTCAAACAACCTAACTTCGGGTAAGCAACCTGTCCTAGTTTGGAATGGTCACTAAGGATTTCGATATGCACTAGGTCAAATGGTCAAAAAGGGTGCCCCGGTAAAAACCGAGGTTTGTGTTCCCATACTGGCAGAGCTCGCAACCGGTCAGCCTTATGGTCATGCCTTGACAAGACAAGCCTCCGGCAAACCGTTCAGGAATGGCAGATGGCAAACACGGTGTCCTAGGCGCACCAATGCACATGCAATGCAAAGAAACACATAAATGAAATCAAAACAGGATACCACGAGTTCAAGTCAAGCTCTCTAACTCCCCAGCAGAGTCGCCAAAAACTGTAGACATCCCCGAACGTCCCGGGAGGATGAGTCCCGTTCTGTTCATATTGGGTTCACTACAGTTCAGGACTCTCAAATTGTCATGGTTCTTAATCTGAACCAAAGAGTCCAAATCCAGAAAATCGTTTTGAGAAAAATAGATTTTCAGAAAAGAAGTGCCAAACATGGACTGCTTTGCCAGATACAGAGTCGCCACCTAAATATTTTATTTTGGGAAATTTAGAAAACCCTGACTCGATGCCAAAGGCCACGTGTCCGTCATCACCAAAGTTGTCTCGGCTTGGGAACTTGGGTACGATTAGGAAAGGTCAGCTATGAGCACCCCCTCTCGCTCGATCAAAGATCGGCCTCTACTAACCGTGATATCTTGTTTTGAAAGCATTATGTGTTCCTATTCCGGTTATTAGCCTAGAATTACTATGTTATGCGCACAGCAAACAAGTATAGACTAGATCGCCTAATTAGGAACAAAGCATCGCATATCCGTTTGTTTGGAAAATGTTTTGAAATTTGCTACTCGCGAGTAGGCTAAAACACGAATTTTGATGAGTTGTTCCAACTCAAGCAATCCAACCTTCACCCACAGGCATTCAGGCAGTTCATATCACATAAGCATCTAGCCACATTGTAAGCATGCTGTCATGGCAACATTCACACACATGTAGCATGCTAAAGCATAAAAAGCTTACCTAGTACTCCAAGCCAAAACAGAAACTAGTTAGTAATCATATGCATGATCCTAGTTCGTGTTTAAAAATGGCTAATGCAACGCATGCAAAGATGCAATCTAGACAGGCTCAACTATTCTAAACATGGTATGTGAAATGCAATAGATAACATGTATTCAATTTGGGATTGAAATACAATGCAGTTAGCATGATGCGCCGAGCCCGGTGCATGCAAGACAAATGTAAGAATGCACGCATGCATAGCATAAGGTATGCTAATTTAAATATGCCCTAATACTAACCATTGAAAGCAGGTAAATAAAAGGGAAAAAAGAAGCGGGTTGGAAGACATACACACACTCACGCACACTTATTACATAAGTGCCCTCGCTCGGAGGGTCCGAATAGATATTACACAACCAAATAAATACTACTAAATTAATTATTACAGAACTTCTAATTAATTAACAAATGAAATGCAAAAGAAAGCTGGCCGCAGTCCTGTCTCGGGATACGTGAATGATGCAGGCTCGATCTGCCTTGCCCGGAAACCCGTACCATGCCACTATTGCCTCTGTTTACACTGCCTCACCCCTCTAAAAATTATGAAGGTCTCCAGAACTGTTATGAGCTTCCTTTTGAGTTCTGTGGAGTGCCACTGGCCAGAGCAAAGGCCACCGGCCATGGGAATAAGGTTATCAGCCAAAGATGGTGTCATCGGTTGGGGACTGATGGCTGGTCGGCACTAAAGATGGCCGGTCGGCCATTGCTTCTTGTAGAATCCTGCAATTGATAGCAGAGGGCAAGCGGTGTATGGCATGGAATTTTCAAGCAAATGTGTGCATGGCCACTCTCCCTATCATGCTAAGGACTTAAGGGAGTGTGGCTCTTGGTACTCGGGCCACCAATCACGCATTTCGATGCATGATGGCCAAAGGTACCAAGTTTGCAACTTAATGTAAATGCATGCTACAAACAAATGAATGCTAACACCCTATCATGTTGAGATCAAGGGCGTCGACGACCGAGGATTGAGACGTGTTTCGTCACTTTAAGTACGAACACTCCTCAATTCTCATGCTTGGTTTGACACCCCAAACCAAGCAAAATGTAATGCAAGTATGCAATGTACCTCACATATGCAACATGGGTCAAATATGCAATGTGAAGCTAAGTAAGCAAGGCATGCCAAATGCAATGCAAACTAAACATGCCGATGTGTAATGTACTAAAGCATGCAACATGCAATGTAGTAAACATGGACAAATATGCAATGGGACTAGCATGTGGCAACACATAATGAGCCAAATATGCAACAACATATGACAAACATGTAATGGTGGACTTAAACCATAAAGGACAGACCTCAGCCTTGCCATAAACAGTGGCCAAAAGTGCCAAAAATGGTGGACAAGTGCTCATGCAAACATGCACACCAATGAGCCAAAAATCCAAGCATGGAAGGCTACTCTCAAGAACACTCAAAGGTGGTAAGTATGGACATTAAACACTCATGTTAACTTCTAAAAAAAATGTGAATGATGATGCCAAATCATGCTAGGGAATAGATGCAAAATAAAAGGCATTCAAGGCCACAAACGGGAGCATTACTCAACACCTACCCAAGCAAGCATGGTATGAGCTATACAACCAAAAACAGAATTTTAATGCACCAAAATAAGTCCCAAAACCCCCTAATATGGCAACTAAGAAACACAAAACAAGAGGCATGCACAAAAGGCCATATATGGAGCATAGGATCATGTCTCTCCGAAGCATTGAAAGGATAACAAAATGCAAACATGCAAGCATAAAACATGGACTGAAATGACGTAATAAGTGATTCCAAATCACTAAAATAGCCAAGATAGTGCATGCTAATGACTCACACACCCGATGCCAACATGTTAGAATGCAAAGGGGGTATACAAAGCATGAAATGCATAACCAAATCAACATCCAACAGACCTCGAGCATGGCAAAATATGACTAAAAGCTTCACAAAGTTAGGCAAAAATGTGCAAGCATGATGGTCTAATGGCAAGATGCGTTTCTAGGCAAAATGGGGGAATGCAAAGCAAGTGTATTAAGCATGAGATGGGCCATTAAGCCGACCAAAAACAGAGGCATATTATGACCTAATGACACGCAAAAACCTCTGAAATGGAGCCAAAGACAACTAATCATGCATGCTACCCTTATGACCCAAAAGTGCAAACAAAAGAGAGACAAAAGGAGAGGGGTGTCCCTCTCCTATGCAAGACTTCAAACCCCCTTCTTCACCACTGAAAATCCACTGGATTTCAGTGGTGAGAAGGCCAATACACCAAAATAACCAAAGCTTAACAATGGAGGCACAAAAGGGGCCAAACAAGGCCTTAGAGAGGGAGGTCGACCCCCAACACTAAAACAACCTTAATGAAGTATCTTAAGCATGCAAATACAAAACATTTTTTAGTTGTACACAAAGTCTAAATCAGTTAGCAAGATAGGTTAAAGACTAGTGCAAGATTGGGGAATCTAAAGCAAAAGTGTTACCCTTGAAGAACACCTCAAGAACAGCAAGCTCATGTCCCTTCTTCTGATCAAAACCAACCCAAAACCTCAAGAACAAACTCTCAAAGCCTCCAAAGTCAAAGTATGGTGTAATAGTAGGTGACTTAGTGCAAAACTAAGGTCAAAACACACTTTTGGGGCCTCCAACACACACAAAAGAGGAGAGAGAGGAAGATGTAGAGAGAGAAGGTGATATATATCAGAATATATATGTAAGCTCTGGTTTTTTGCTCAACCCCAACAAAGGAGAGGGGAGGTCTCCTTATATAGACCATGCCAAGACCAAGCTTCCAAAGGAAGCTATTCAAAAAGGGTCAAGGCTTCCTAAAGAAGCCAAGGCAAAGGGGCCAAGGCTTCCTTAGGAAGCTGGGACAGGTGTCCAAGCTTCTTGAGGAAGCTAAGACAAAGGTCCAAGCTTCCTCAAGAAGCTAGACCAAAAAGGTGCAAAAGGGGCAAAACAGCCACACTCGTGCACGGGGGCAGGGTTTGTGCATTCCAACTGGCACACCTGGCATGCACCATGCCTGAAAAAGGCAAAAAAGTGGCACCGGCCAAAAAAGGAGGCCATCGGCCAAACAGATGGTCGGCCGACCACACTAAGTGCCGACCGGCCAATGGTATATTTCACCAATGGCCAGTAGAAAGAACACACGGCCGATGGCCTCAATCCAAGGCCGGTGGGTGTCAGGGGTAGCTAACAAGCTACTCTCTACCCTCAGGTGCAAAAACAAACAAGTCCTTGGGGTAAAACCAAGCACAGAACAAACAAGTCGAGAGATCCTGAGGCAAGGCGCGTAGCCAAGGCCTCCGGGAACTCAAAACAAACACGAACATGGATGATCACCGAGTGTTCAAGCGGTGACGTCCAAGTCTTGAGGACGGTCAAAAATGGGGTGTCTACAGTACCTCAGCAAGACTACCTAATATACCTCTCACACCTAACACCAAGAAGTGAAAGGAGGATCAAACGGTATAGCGGTAGTCCAAATCCAAGGGTTGTGTTCCCATTGTGGCAGAGCCCATAACCGGTCAACCTTTTGGCAAGCTTTTCCAAGCAAGCCTCCGGCAAACCGTTTAGGAGTAGCAGATGGCAAACACTGTGACTTAGGCGCACCGATGCAACTGTAAATGCCAAGAAACACATAAGTGTAGATAAAATAACTTATCATGATTTTGAGTCAAGTTCTCTAAATCTCCAGCAGAGTCGCCATAAACTATAGCTCGGCTTTTTCGCGCCCCCTTTTGAAAACTCGAAAAGAAGCCCTACAGTTCGGACTCCCGCAGTTCTGAATCTAATCTCACAAGTGCAATGTGAAATTGATAAACACCAAATAGTCCAAATCTGGCAAATCTTTTGGAAAATCGATTTTAGAAAAAAAATGTCAAAATTAGACTGCTTTGCCAGATACAGAGTCGCCACCTAAGTATTTTATTTTGGGAAAATTAGAAAACCCATGACTCGTGCCAAAGGCCACGTGTCTGTCATCACCAAAGTTGTCTCGACTCGAAAACTTAGGTACGAGAGGGAAAGGTCATGAATTGAGCACCCCCACTCGGACGATCAAAGATCGGCCTCTACTAATCATGGTATGAATTTTTTAAAACATTATGTGCTCCTGTTCCGGTTAATAGACTAGAAGTACTATGTGATGTGCACATGCAAGTACAGATTAGTTTGCTCAATTTGGAACAATTCAACTCATGTTTGTTTTGCGAAAAGGGTTTGAATTTTCCACCTCAAGTGGACTTAAAGTTTGCGGATTTGCCACCAAACATAGTGGGCATAAAACTAATTTGTCACTCCGCAAAGTGAGCTTAAAATTTACATTTGTTGAATCGTTCCAATTCAAACAACAAGCCTTCATCCACAGGCATTCAAGTAGTTTATCAACTAAGCATTTAGCCTCATGGCAAGCATGCTAGACATAGAAACATTCACATTCATGCAAGTATGCTAAAGCATTAAAAACTCACCTAGTATTCCAAGCCAAAGAAGACAAAGTTAGAAAGATATGCGTACTTCCTAACTATGAAAAATGACTAATGCAACACATGCGATATGCAATTAATAGGCTCGGCTACTAATATAGCATATGATCTGATTTGATAACATGCGGTTCAAACACGTATTCAAATAAGGTATTGAAATGACAATGCAATTTGAATGATGCGTCGAGCCTTAGTGCATGCAATACGAATGAATGGATGCAAGCATAAGGTATGCTAATTAAAACGTGACCCTGATCTAACCAACAAAAGCAGTTAAGTAAATGGGAGAAAGACGTGGGGTTGGAAGACATACACATTATTACATTTTGCTCTCACGAAGGAGAGTCCGAATGAATAAAAGCTAACTGACCAGCAACTAATTAGGGCTAAGCTAATCTAAGCTAATTATTACAACACTTCAATGAATTGACTAGAAAGCTAACTAATTAATTTATAACACAAATGTAAGTAAACTAGGCAATTAACATTTCTAATTATGCTGCCACTACTTCGCCTCAGGAAGTAGAAGATGCACATGCCCGGTTTCCGCCCGAAAAGAGCTCTGTTTTGCTCTCGAAAGCCTTTGCTTGCAAAGTTGAACATTTCCAGAACTTTTCTGCTCCACCTTACCAAAATTCTACTAAGGTTTACATCAATGGCCAGCAGGCCATGGATGAATGTTGTCGGCCATCTGCCGGCCAAGAAGGTAGTCTGCCGGCCATGGATGGTGGCCTGCTGGCCACTGATACACTGGATCACCATGCTGCAATAGAGTACAAACAGAGCAAAAAGGGGGTTTTTCCAAGGATTATCTACACAATTCACCCCTCCTTTTCATGGAAAAATCCAAGGAGTTGTGAACTTAAACCACAAACCACCAATCTAAGCAATTTCATTTCATGATGGCTTGTGATTCAAGGTGTGCAAGCTCAATGAATGCAAAACAAGATATTCAAGAACCATCACCCTATCATGCATGATCAAGGGCAATGGAGACCTAGGAAACTTGAGACATTTCATCACTTTGAGTATGAAATGTTCCAATTTTCCTTATGCTCAATTAACGTCTGATTGAACACACAACACACAAGTTATTATCTTGCTCAATTTTAGTCCCAAGTTGTTAGTTACTCATTTTAACTTACCAACCGTTACTTAGTCCAATTAAGTCCAAAAAGTGAGTTAGATTTCTCTAATGGAAAGAAGGCTCAAAACATAAGTTGATTTGGGTATGAAAGAAGTCTTATACCGCTGGTAATGAACCCCCAAAGGGATTAAATCATTAAGTATGAAACCTCAATTCCACACTTAGGCAAACAAGTGACTTGAAACCACTTTCAAAGCAAAAAGAAAAATCAAGAAAGAAGGGAGGTTGCAGAGGTGATTAGTGCTGAAATGAAGTGCAAAACAACACCAAATCATGCAATCAACTCAAACAAGAGGTGCTTAATGGCCTAAAACACCAAACTTGTGAAGACTATTACACTACAACCATACAAAACAAGACTCAATTGATCCAAACAACTCAAAATAGAGCTAAAGAAGTCTAAAACAAGGGCAAAAACATGCTGGAATATAACTGCAAAAAGCTAGAAAAACATGCTAACACATGGAGTTAACTAGGCTAGCAAACAAGACATAAGGAAGGGAGGCTAACCCCTCCAATTTTGGACTTCAAAACATGTTTTTTTCCACTAAAAATACTCTAAAATTCAGTGGTTAGAAGCCCCAAAAATATGGTTTAAAGATGGGAAACACAAGTGAAGAAGCCTTACAAACAAGGTACAAAGAAGGGTCAACCACCCCCTACCTTAAAATGGCTTCAAACCACAAATTTCAGCCCATTTTGACAGAGTTTTTATAACCCAAAAACAGTAAATATAGCTCAAGAACAGCCCAAAAAAAAAAAAAAAAAAAAAAAGGAAAACAAGTACACAAAGTAAGCTAACAAAGCAAATGTTATACCTCTTGAAGAGAAGAATGATTCTAGGCAACAATTCAAGCTAAAAGAAACTTGTAGAGCTCCAAGAGGGCCTCAAAGAACCTTGGCTCAAAGGTGATCAAGTTTGGTTAAGGAAGTAAAGGCAAGTAAGTAGGCAAAAGTGTAGAGAATTGCAAGAGAGAGAGAGAGAGAGAGAGAGAGAGATCTAGAAAGAGAGAGAAAATTTTGAGTTTGGGATCTTCTAACCCCAAAACATCAGAGAGGGACTCCCTATATATAGAAAATGTGAATTCTATACAAGGAAATCCAGCCCTCCATATGTGGACAGATGCATGCATCTGTGCAACCTACTAGCACAGTTGGCACAAAATATCTGCAGAAAACACTGGTGGCTGGCCGGCCATCAATGATAGCCGACAAGGCACATCAATGGATGGTAGACCAAAAGCTCTAGCCAGCAGCCTTCACAGATGGCCGATAGGCCACCAGAGACTGCAGGATGGGAAGACCAAGACATGGTCCAAAAATGAGACAAAATGGATGTAGGGTTTCAAAGGTTCAAACCTGTAGCGTTTTGCTAAGGACTTCGTGCGCTCTGCGAGCAAACAGACTCATCATCGAATGTACCTGTAAGGACATCCAAGTCTTAAAGGGCTGTCAAAAATGGGGTGTCTACAGTAACAATGATCGGTGCTATGACCGCGCTATTGATGGTACACATAGTATTTGGTGAGGTTATGTCTACCAAGAAGTGGGTTAGGCAAAGGTTGGGGATCAAGGGGTTTGAGATACCTTCTTTTCATCATGACTTTTAGTGCACTGGTTAGGTTCATATAGAGGGGGTGAACATTCTACCTTTGCCAGTACCGACCCTCAAAGGGGATGACAGTTTTGGGATCGGTGGTGACGGTATTGATTTCTATGGGTTTGGGAATAGTGCTATAGCTAGCATTGGTACTCTCAGAAAACACTCTCCTTGTTGGTTCGCTTGCTCTAAGAATAATCCTTCTGTTAAATGTGCTCTCAATCTGAATCCCTAATTCCTGCAAATTTTTAAAAGTGAATAATGGAGCGACTATTAACTTTTGTAACAAATCAGGCTCAAGGTTCTGTACCACTATTCACACTTGGTCCCTCTTAGAAGGTCGATCTATCATCGGTGCTACCTTTGCTCTTTACCTTGCAACAAATTCCACAAAAGGCTCATTAGGATTGTGGTGGGTTGCTTCAAGCTCTTGGGTGGTCATTTCAATTTAGGTATTGTAAGAGTACTGATTGAAAAATGCCTCAGCTAACTTTTCCCAGCTCTGCTTCATTTTATCCTCCAACTTGGCGTACCAAATGGCTGCTATATCCGATAGCGTTCTTCCATACAGAAAGAGTTTCTGAGGCTTAGTCAGAGCCATCGATTTCAAGATGTCCAAGAAAATCAGGATATGTACCATAGGATCTCCAGACCCGTCGAAACAGTCAATGTGTGACATTTTGAATCTATCTGGGAGCCTTACGGCAGCCTCGCTGTACCAATCCTCAATGTCAGGAATATAGTTGATTCCTTGTACCTTTTTGAATTGTTTCTCAAGGTTAGCAATTTTTAACAAGGTTGGGTCGAGATCATTAATATCACGGAAAAATGACCCTCATTAGGCTTCACCAAGGGCCTGAAAACCCAAGCCTAAGCCAACCCTTCTCGAGGATCTAGACCTTGCAATCTTCAGCTGGTAGAGGTGGGTTAAAGTTCGACTTGGGGCCCGGGATCATATGTGTAGAAGATGCCCCAGATGGGCATTGCATGTTGGCATTAGTCTCATCCTACATGGCAATTCCCTGGTTTCGGGCCGTCATAGTGGCCATAACTTTTTCTGGACTCTGTGCCATCACGAGTCTGCTGAGTTGGAAATCAGGGAAATGGATAGGTGTATGTTGAGAGCTAACCAACAAGGATTTCAACCTGGTTTGCAATTGATATATCTGGATTGGATTAGTCTAAATGGGTTTGACTGGATTGGGCTTTTTAGAATGGGTCTTTCGGGGGATCAAATGGACGGGACCTTTGCCGAGTGGGTTTTTCTGGGATTGGATAGACTGTGATGGGTTAAGGCTTTCCGGGTTGGATTGGGCTTGGCCTTTGCTGAGTTGGGTACTGCGCCTTCTCTGGTTTAGACAAACCTGGCTTTAAAAACAAAATGCCCCATCAGATCAGGATACCGGGTATGCCAGGCAAAGCAAAGCAAGATACAACAATTTTTGGCCCTGGTTCTGGTTTTTCTGAAAATTCACCCATATCAAACACAAACTCCTAGATTTTGACCCACATTCTGATTCTGATATGACCCTCAAATTTGAAAAGAATCACCTCAAGATTAAGACTCTCCCAGGATTGCATCATATATTTCACATTTTGCACAAAAGCACTCAAAACACCCCTATGAGAGGTTAGGGTTTCTCTGTCTTAGCTTTGGAGTGATCTAGGGTTTCACTACTTGAAACAAGCAGTTTCATACAATCCTGCATTCGGGTGAGCAACCTACTCTAGTTTGGAACAGTCACTATGGCTTTTACTATATGCAGCTAGGCAAAATGGTCAAAAGGGGTACCTCAGCAAGACTACCTAATATACCTCTCACACCTAACACCGAGAAGTGAAAGGAGGATCAAACGGTACAGCGGTAGCCGAGATCCAAGGGTTGTGTTCCCAACATAGCAGAGCCCACGACCGGTCAGCCTTTTGGCAAGCTTTTACGCAAGCCTTCGGCAAACCGTCTAGGCGACTTGCATTCATCCCTCCTCGGAGAGTTGCTTTGCCCTCTAGGCGACTTGCGTCTGTCCCTTCCCCCTTCAACTCATGTGCCAGCACTATCACTACGAGACTCTTGGTTCATCTCGACGTTGAGATCTGCTAAAGTTATCCCTTCTCCTCTGTTGTTGTAGAAAACTCTGCCTGACATGTGCGACATTGACTACTTTGGAGAAGAAGTTGCTTTTGAAACAGCTCTTTCTTTTTTAAGCTACTTACAAATGACTGCAGCTACCACTTGGCATTCACTATGCATGCACCACACCCAATGCCCCATTAATAGTGCCACGCATGCAAGGGTAGATGTAATCGGCTTTGACTTCGCCTGCACCGCCTGTGGCATATTCGCCCTATTATGCCATCAGCTAGGGCAAGGGCAGATATATGAATCTATTTAGCAGTTCATCTGTCTGGCAAGAATATGCTTCCAAATTAACATAGTGCCCTACTTGCGCATGACTTGGTTTCGATATGCCATTGCCAACCTAACATAGTGCCCCACTACAGCGCTCAGGTGGTCGCTACACCAACTCCGTATCTCACCCAGCAACGTCCTATTCGACCTATCACGCAATACTAGGTAGAGGCAAATACATGAATCTAATCGACATTACAGATGTTCAGCATGACATCTATTGGGGAACCTAATCGGCATGAATCTGTACATGCGTAGGGAGTGTGATGCTAGCCGAATATGTTAGGCCAGTTGTACCACTTAGCATCATTTGTTAATTAGAATATGTCGAATACACCATTTTTGACTTGCTTCATTTTTTCATTATCATCTAGCCATTTGTACCACTTAGCATCATTTTCTGATTAGCACATAGTCATTCATTTTGGAATATTTAATTCACGATCATGCGAATAGAATACTGTGGGCAAGCTGTTTTCATTAATAAACTAATCTAGTACATCCGTTTCACTTTATACATGAAAATGGCCCCATTACAAAAAAAAAAAACAAAAACAAAAACAACAAAAACACAGACCAGCAAAATACATAGTGGTGGTTACAAAATCAATTATATTAACTAGTCTAATCCAATCGAATCACTAAAGGAAAACAGACTTCAGATCTCCTCAGGGTCTGACTCTAAAGGCTCCACTTCCTCTTGCTCGTAAGGAATCGACAAGTCAAGCATGAGTTTTGCAACTGCTAAGGCTTTGTGCCAGTTATGCTTGAAACCCATGTTTCCGAACTTCAAGGCCTCGTCGACGTAAAGCTCTTTGGCGGCCAATTCTCCAGCTTCGAATGCTTTAGCGGCCGCCATTTTTGCCTCTTCAATTGCCGAATGAGCCTTCTGGAGTACAACTCTGAGATTCTCTAGATCCATCTGCACCATTTTTAAAGCGAGTTCACCCACTCTTCGGCGGCGCAATGTAGCAGATCCACGTGCTTCGTTTTCTCTTCCTCCACCACTACTCTCACGCGCACCTCTTCAGCTTTTTTTGCCTTGGCTTTAGCCTTTTGAGTTGCGACTGGCAGATCGGCTATAGCCGATTTGGATTTGCTTTGTTTAGCTGCCACCTCAGTTCTTAATGAACTATCAATTTCACAGCATCATGTTGGCGACAATTGATTTCGGCAATATGCTCGGCAACTTACAATGAGCAAGGCGGTGAACCGAAAATGGAAGAAATAACAAGAAGAAGAAAAAAATGAGTATAAAGTACTTACCAAAATGGCCGATTGCGCAGCTAAAGAAACTGAAACCATATCCAGTTCGGCGTGAAACGCAGCCTTATTAACAAGAAGGGCGATAGCTGCGGCAATACCTAACGCGATGGTAGAATCCTTTATTGCAAAGGCACTGGTTAGAACCAACAACCCTTTCGCCTTTGGCTGAATCACGAATGGTGCTATGAGGTCAAGAGGGGCAGAAGGCCTCAACCTCTTCTCAATTAACTGCTCTACCTCATCAATAGGTTCGGCTTTGGCAAGACGTTTCTCGCCCCTTTGCTCACCCAATTGTTCTTATGCTATTGGCTCAAGGATGGTTTACGCCGAACCCACTGGGTCGGCTTGGGCAATTTCAGTCACTAGTAGAAGCTCCTGACTTTCCTCAAACCTTGCCGCCTTCATCCGCGCTGCCATCCTCTCAGTGTTTCTTCTTCTAGCAAATTGCGCAAGGGATTCACCCGCCATATCTTCAGAGCTGACTCCAGGTAAGTCGTCCAAACCTAAAAAAATATCCCCCTCTTGGGAGCTTCCGATGTCAATTTACCCACCAGAGCCAACTTGTTCGAAATCAAAAAGCAGTTCCCTATGTTCTTCGGCCTGAGAAACATCCAACTCAATGCTTTCATCTCCCGTCTCTAACTTGTTCAGCGTTGGTAACTTGATCTATTTCGTCGCCTTGGTCAACGCCCTAATCAGCCCCTTCATCACCATTGTCGGCCTGTTCACTGGCCGACGATTCCCCAATGTCGATATCTCTTAGATTAACGAAATTGGGGAACACGAGAGCCACAAGTTGCTGTTCGCCTCTCAAAACAAGGATATGATCGGCCGCCAAAAAAGTTGAATATGATGGGTCGTATCGAAGTAATATATGCGTGGCCCGACCTTGTCCTTGTAGATTCGGCCGATCGACAAAATCAAGGACCGTCTTCACCTAGGCAACCACCAGTTCATCTGTGGAGATAAGGGACTTCTTGAGATTGTTGCCTGCACAAAAAAGAAATGGTTAGAATAAGTAAACGCCGAATAAAAATAAAACTCAATGTGAAATAATCGGTGACCTGGTTCTCGCCCTTGTGCCTCGGCATAAGAGTTTGGCGATCTTCTCCCACGCCGAACTCCCAATTGCCGTGAACAGCCACCATTACGCCATCCACTTTTTTGCCAGAGTTGGCAAGCATGGTGACCAGATGGTGATTGGTGTCTTTAGCCCTTAGGAAATATCGTTATTACCGACCAGAAGATTTGGCAAGGATGTAATAGTGCCGAATGGCCAAAATCCTTAGGTCAAGACAAAGATGGCGGTTTAACTCTATGACACCCATTACGATTTGGTAAAAATTGATGTTTGGTTAGGACAAAATCAAACCCCAATGGCTTAGCACAGACCTAAGGGTGGGGTGAAGGGAAAAACGGACACTTCATTCGGTAATCGCCAAGAAGGCAAAAACAATACTCTAAAGGCTCCACTTCCTCTTGCTCGTAAGGAATCGACAGGTCAAGCATGAGTTTTGCAACTGCTAAGGCTTTGTGCCAGTTATGCTTGAAACCCATGTTTCCGAACTTCAAGGCCTCGTCGACGTAAAGATCTTTGGCGGCCAATTCTCCAGCTTCGAATGCTTTAGCGGCCGCCATTTTTGCCTCTTCAATTGCCGAATGAGCCTTCAGGAGTACAACTCTGAGATTCTCTAGATCCATCTGCACCATTTTTAAAGCGAGTTCACCCACTCTTCGGCGGCGCAATGTAGCAGATCCACGTGCTTCGTTTTCTCTTCCTCCACCACTACTCTCACGCGCACCTCTTCAGCTTTTTTTGCCTTGGCTTTAGCCTTTTGAGTTGCGACTGGCAGATCGGCTATAGCCGATTTGGATTTGCTTTGTTTAGCTGCCACCTCAGTTCTTAATGAACTATCAATTTCACAGCATCATGTTGGCGACAATCGATTTCGGCAATATGCTCGGCAGCTTGCAATGAGCAAAGCGGTGAACCGAAAATGAAAGAAATAACAAGAAGAAGAAAAAAATGCATATAAAGTACTTACCAAAATGGCCGATTGCGCAGCTAAAGAAACTGAAACCATATCCAGTTCGGCGTGAAACGCAGCCTTATCAACAGGAAGGGCGATAGCTGCGGCAATACCTAACGCGATGGTAGAATCCTTTATTGCAAAGGCACTGGTTAGAACCAACGACCCTTTTGCCTTTGGCTGAATCACGAATGGTGCTATGAGGTCAAGAGGCGCAGAAGGCCTCAACCTCTTCTCAATCAACTGCTTTACCTCATCGAAACATTTGCTAAGTAAATTCCACTACCACGCTTGGATCGTGGACAATCGAATCAGCTTTGGTCATTGGTTTGTTTCTAATAAAAATCAAAAAAACTTAAAGGACAAGGTGGCCTATTGGGCTTGCTGCAAACTGCAGATTAGGAGCTTGCAGCTTTGCACTTCCTTTCATTTGCGCCCTGGGTGATCTACTGCGTTCATCTCTCCTCGGAGAGTTGCTTTGCCCTCCAGGCGACTTGCGTCTGTCCCTTCCCCCTTCAGCTCCTGTGCCAGTACTATCACTACGAGACTCTTGGTTCATCTCGACGTTGAGATCTGCTAAAGTTATCCCTTCTCCTTTGCTGTTGTAGAAAACTCCGCCTGACATGTGCGACATTGACTACTTTGAAGAAGAAGTTGCTTTTGAAACAGCTCTTTCTTTTTTAAGCTACTTACAAATGACTGCAGCTACCACTTGGCATTCACTATGCACGCACCACACCCAATGCCCCATTAATAATGCCACGCATGCAAGGGTAGATGTAATCGACTTTGACTTCGCCTGCACCGCCTGTGGCATATTCGCCCTATTATGCCATCAGCTAGGGCAAGGGCAGATATATGAATCTATTTAGCAGTTCATCTGTCTGGCAAGAATATGCTTCCAAATTAACATAGTGCCCTACTTGCGCATGACTTGGTTTCGATATGCCGTTGCCAACCTAACATAGTGCCCCACTACAGCGCTCAGGTGGTCGCTACACCAACTCCGTATCTCACCCAGCAACGTCCTACTTGACCTATCATGCAATACTAGGTAGAGGCAAATACATGAATCTAATCGGCATTACAGATGTTCAGCATGACATCTATTGGGGAACCTAATCGGCATGAATCTGTACATGCGCAGGGAGTGTGATGCTAGCCGAATATGTTAGGCCAGTTGTACCACTTAGCATCATTTGTTAATTAGAATATGTCGAATACACCATTTTTGACTTGCTTCATTTTTTCATTATCATCTAGCCATTTGTACCACTTAGCATCATTTGTTAATTAGAATATGTCGAATACACCATTTTTGACTTGCTTCATTTTTTCATTATCATCTAGCCATTTGTACCACTTAGCATCATTTGTTAATTAGAATATGTCGAATACACCATTTTTGACTTGCTTCATTTTTTCATTATCATCTAGCCATTTGTACCACTTAGCATCATTTGTTAATTAGAATATGTCGAATACACCATTTTTGACTTGCTTCATTTTTTCATTATCATCTAGCCATTTGTACCACTTAGCATCATTTGTTAATTAGAATATGTCGAATACACCATTTTTGACTTGCTTCATTTTTTCATTATCATCTAGCCATTTGTACCACTTAGCATCATTTGTTAATTAGAATATGTCGAATACACCATTTTTGACTTGCTTCATTTTTTCATTATCATCTAGCCATTTGTACCACTTAGCATCATTTGTTAATTAGAATATGTCGAATACACCATTTTTGACTTGCTTCATTTTTTCATTATCATCTAGCCATTTGTACCACTTAGCATCATTTGTTAATTAGAATATGTCGAATACACCATTTTTGACTTGCTTCATTTTTTCATTATCATCTAGCCATTTGTACCACTTAGCATCATTTGTTAATTAGAATATGTCGAATACACCATTTTTGACTTGCTTCATTTTTTCATTATCATCTAGCCATTTGTACCACTTAGCATCATTTGTTAATTAGAATATGTCGAATACACCATTTTTGACTTGCTTCATTTTTTCATTATCATCTAGCCATTTGTACCACTTAGCATCATTTGTTAATTAGAATATGTCGAATACACCATTTTTGACTTGCTTCATTTTTTCATTATCATCTAGCCATTTGTACCACTTAGCATCATTTGTTAATTAGAATATGTCTCACCTGCTTCGACATACCCAGGGCACTTATCTCTAACAAGGACACTCAATTTGATTGTGGAGTTTATCGAAAGCTATGCAATATGTATGGAATTTGGCCCTACTTCTCATCGCCCGCTTACCCACAAAGTAACGGCCAGACTGAAGCCTCCAATAAGGTAGTCCTAGACTGTATCAAAAAGCACTTGGAGAAAGCTAAAGGCAAATGGGTTTAAGAACTCCCCACTATATTATGGACTCACTACATTACGCCACGAAGGTCTACAGGTAAAGCGCTATTCGCCCTGTGTTTCGATAACGAAGCTATCATCCCTCTCAAAATCAGTTTGCTAACTCTTCGCTCAAAGGCTTTCGATACTGGTCATAATGATATGATACTGGCCCTAGACATAGACTTGCTCGAAGAACGATGAGATCGCACTCTTGTCACCATGGCACGTTATCAACAACTATTGGCCAAGTCATACAATCAACGAGTACATCTGCACCACTACGTTCCTGGAGAGCTTGTGCTTAAAAAGGTCCTACCCGCTGCCAAAAATCTGTTTGATAGGAAGTTCGGCCCTAACAGGGACAGTTCATATTAGATTGATTCCATCGTTGGGGCAAGGGCATATCGACTCTTCAAAATGATCGACAGGAAGTTACCTCGGCCTTAGAACTCTACCCATCTCTGCAAGTTTTATCACTAATTTTGCCGAATGTGGCTCTTTTTTTACTTGCGATGTAATTAGTGTACTGTTTATATCTATTTGCCCTTTGTGCATTTTTTTTGCCAACGCACCAATGAAAATCTTCGTGCTCAGCATGCATACATGTGCAGCATGAAGGGCCAATGAAAGTCTCTGAATTCGGAGCGCCCTTTGTGCTCGACATGCATGCATGTGCAGCACAATGAGCTAACGAAAGTCTCTAAATTTAGAGTGCCCTTCGTGCTCGACATGTTTGCATATGCAAAACGACGAGCCAACGAAAGTCTTCGAATTCGGAGCACCCTTCGTGCTTTGTATGCATGCATGTGCAACACGACGGGCTAATGAAAGTCTCTGAATTTGGAGTGCCCTTTGTGCGCAGCATGCATGCATGTGCAGCACGAAGGGCCAAGGAAAGTCTCTGAATTTGAAGCGCCCTCCATGCTTGGCATGCATGCATGTGCACCACGAAGGGCGAACGAAAGTCTTCAAATTCGAAACACCCTTTGTGCTCGGTATGCTTGCATGTGGAGCACGAAGGGCCAACGAAAGTCTCCGAATTCGGAGCGCCCTTCATGCTCACCATGCATGCTCCGAACGAGGGGCCAAGCTGTGCAATATGTTTCAGTGCGCCCTTCATGCTCAGCATGCATGCTTGCGCATGAGGGGCTAACGTAAGTCTCTGAGTTTGGAGTGCCCTTCGTGCTCGGTATGCATGCATGCTTCGCATGAGGGGCCAATGCAAGTCTTCGGATTCAAAGCACCCTTCGTGCTTGGCATGCATGCATGTTCCGCACTAGGGGCCAATAAAAGTCTCCGGATTTGGAGTGCCCATCGTGCTCGGAATGCATGCCTGCGCATGAGGGGCCAATGCAAGTCTCCGAATTTGGAGCGTCCTTCGTGCTCAGCATGCATGAATGCTCCGCACGAGGGGCCAATGCAAGTCTCTGAATTTGGAGCGCCCTTTATGCTCGGCATGTATGCATGTTTAGCACGACGGGCCAACGAAGGTCTCCATATTCGGAGTACAATTTTTACAAGCAATTTTTGGTAAGAATAAAGAAAGAGGGAACTGGATCCACTAATGACGCCCAAAATAATCTTTATTAATATTGTAAAATTTGATCGGAATACATTCTGGATACATGTATCCTAAAAACACTTGGGATTCTATTTATAAATTAAAGATTTTCATAATTGACTACGTCGACTAAGCCTTTTCGGGGTTGGTCACCTCTTCTTTATCATCCATTTTCTCAGCGTCATAAGCTTCGAACGACATTGCGTAAATTGTTATACAGTGGCGACACCGAATCTATACCCGTCGCTTACAATGCCTTGATCCAGCTATGCTCGAAGCCACAATTCTCATATTAGCAAACATCATTGGCCAGTTTTTCCTTGGTTCTGTCAATACCAATCTGCCTCTTTTCAAAAAATCCTTTGTTATAAGCCCGGGTCTCTATGGCCTCTTTAGCAAAAACAGCGGCAATATCATGATCGACTATTGCATTATCCATAAGGCATTGCATTATGGTGCCCCGTGACATTGATCCCATCGCCTTAATTTCTGCTAGCTTAGCCTTTTGAGCCTCATTTTTGGCCTTCTCCTCAGCCTCCTGTAGACGGCGCTCCAAATTCTGTATTCGTCCGTCTTGGTGATCAACTTATTTCCAAGCAGCTCGTAAACGCATGCGAATTTTGCAAGAACTGTACAATCCTTTGATTGTCCCGTGAATTCCCTCTTTGAACACCTTGTAGTCACCTTGGTTGGCCATTTGACTGATGAACTTCGGGAAGGAACATTTTCCGAGTGAACTTGATTGCCACATTTAGGTCATGGACAATCAAATCAGCCTCAATCATGGGTTTATTCCCAATAAGCATTGAGAAGCTTAAGGGTCGTGGTGGCCTACTCGACTCGTTTCGAGCTGAAACTTGACCGCCTGTAGTTCTCGCACTCTTCCTTCTCTGCATTTCGCTCCTGGGGGACCTGCTTGGTTCATCCCTCCTAGGAGATCTACTATGTTGCCTGGGTGACCTACGTCTGTTTCTATCTTCCACAACTCTTCCAGTTCCTTTGTGAATAGCATCGCTATGACCTTCTTGGTCCATCTCAACGTCAAGCTTTGCCAGGCTTTTTCCCTCTCCTCTACTGTTGAAGAATACCCTCTCTGACATTCCCAACATTACTCAGGCTTTAAGAAGCTTATGTCCCTTCGCAAAACGCAATCACCCTATTTATAACTTTTTTGCAAGTATTTACTGGCACAGTTTTACATTAATTATGACTACACTATCCCCGATGCCCCTCCATCATGCCACATATGCAGAATTCGCGCCCACCACAAACTCGACTCTGTATACAACATTCACTGGGGTAGGGGCAGATATATGAATCTTTTTGGTAATTTGAATATCGTAGTATTCAGCATTACTTCATGGATGGGGGCAGATATATATGAATGTATTCGGCGTGTTACGTAGTGTAAATAGAGTGATGTCAAATTGATATGAAATACCCCACGAATCATTGTATACTTGGTCTTTGAGCCTAATTAAGATATGATTTGTGCGCCAAATTAAGATGTGATTGCTATGCTGAATTACTATAATGGTCCTTGATACATCGTTTTCATTCTAATTCCGATTCCTTCAATACACCGCATTCTAGCATGCGTAGCTATGACCATCCTCATGATTTGGCATCATTTAGGATCATATTTCAGCCCATAAATCATGTTTGTATGTGTGCATAAGTGACCTCCTTCATGCTTTGAGGATGTGCCCTTTTGTGCCTAGAAATGAGTCTTGGTGCATACATCTCATTTGAGCCATTTAAGCTACCATATTAGTGAGGTTTGGAGTCCATTTTTGCATACTAAGTTTCTGATTTTGCTTGTCTAATTCATGCCATGAATGGTCATGTTAGTGGATACTTGCTATGGTAGTTGCATGGCATTTGACATGACTTGCATCTTCATCTCATATTGTATCTTTGAGTCATGTTTGCATAACATGCATTGCATTACTTGGTTTGGGGTGTCAAACCAAGTGTGAGGGATAAGGAGCGTTCATACTATAAGTGATGTAACGCGCCTTAACTCTCGGTCACCGGGGCCCTTGACTTAGACATGATAGGGTCTTGGTTCTCATTTGTGTGTTACATGCATTTTTACATCAAATGGCAAGCTTGATCACTTAGGCTATCATGCACAATTGATGGCTCGAGGATCGAGGGCCATGCTTCCCTGAGTTCAATACATGATGGGAAACATGACCATGCTCACATGTGCCTGAAACCCATGCCATATGATGTCTGCCCTCTGCTGCTGTCAAAACTGTCTTCTACAGGAAGTTTCTGCCGACCGGCAGAATTAAATGCCGACCAGCCATTGGTGAATGGCCGATAACTCCAACAGCAGCCGATGGAGATTATATATAGCCGGTGGACCTTTCCTCCAGCCGATGGTACTCTGCAGTGTGCAAGGAACCTGTCCCAGAACTTTGGTAATTTTCAGAGAAGCAGGGCAGTGTAAACAGAGGCGGCAGTGGTATGGTGCGGACTTTCCGGACGAGACGGGTTCGAGCATGCATCATTTGGGCATCCCAAGGCGGGGGCTGTGGCCACCTTTCTTTTTTACATTCATTCTGTTATTTAATTAGAAATCCTGTAATAATTTATGCTTTTATTATTCGGACTGTAATATTTATTTGGACCCTCCGAGTGAGGGCAATTGTGTAATAAGTGTGCGTGAGTGTGTGTATGTCTTCCAACCCCACGTCTTTCTTCCCTTTTATTTACCTGCTTATGATGGTAGACTAGGGCATATTTAAATTAGCATACCTTATGCTATGCATGCGTGCATCATTCATCAGTATTGCATGCACCGGGCTCGGCGCATCATTCTAACTGCACTTATATTCCAATTCCAAGTTGAATACGTGCTAGTTGTAGCATTTTCACATGCCATGTTTAGATTAACCGAGCCTATTCTAGTAACATTTTGTATGCGATGCATTAGGCACTTAACATGGACTTGGATCATGCATTATTTACTAACGAGTTTATTGTTTTGGCACGGAGTACGATGTAAGTATTTTAAATGCTTTAGCATATCGCATGTGTGTGAATGCTATCATGACAGCATGCTTACTGTGTAGCTAGATGCTTATGTGATAAACTGTTTGAATGCCTGTGGGTGAAGGTTGGATTGTCTGAGTTGGAAAAACTTGTTGAAATCCGTATTTTAGCCTACTTGCGGGGTGTAAGCTCTGAGACCTTGCTATTTGGGCCTCCTCACCACTAAAATCTTGAGGGATTTCAAAGGTGAGGATGGTGCCTTAAGGTCCTAGGGAGGAGAGGGCCACCCCCTCTCCTTGTTGTCCTTGAAAAGGACACATTTTGGCCTCTAAAGGGAGCCTATGTTTGAGTGTGTGTTGAGCATGTATAGACTAT
>NW_021025409.1:1455983-1463483 GCF_004153795.1 Camellia sinensis
ATGGAGTATCTTTTCGAGAAACCAGCACTTACGGGTAGGCTAGCTCGTTGGATGCTATTGCTTTCTGAATTTGACTTGAAGTATGTAACACGCAAGTCAGTGAAGGGAAGAGCAGTAGCGGAGTTCCTTGCCGACCACCCAGTCGAGGGGGATGAAGCGGTTGAGTACCTATTCCGTGATGAAGCCATTCTGCACATCGAAGATGAAACTTGGACGATGTACTTTGACGGAGTGTCAAATCAGTATGGGTATGGGATAGGGGTGTTGCTGATAGCGCCTGATGATTCCCGTATCCCTTTAGCATTCAAGCTCCAGTTCAAGGTCACGAACAATGAAGCAGAGTACGAGGCATGTATTGCTGGTCTGGAAGCAGCCCTAGAACTAGGGGCAAGACGGTTGGACGTCATTGGGGACTCGAACCTTGTTGTGTCTCAAGCAAAAGGAGACTGGAAAGTCAAGGAGGAAAGGATGATAATCTACCACCAAACCTTGGATTTGTTAATTCCTCGGTTTGAGAAGCTAAGTTTCACCCACCTAGTAAGAGAGAACAACAGGTTCGTAGATTCACTAGCAACTCTATCTTCCATGAGAGACATCCCATCCGGAGTTCGGATGCGTCCAGTCATCATTGATCAGAAGTTTGTGCCGGCGTATGAATCAATCGCTGCCATAGACGAAGTTCAGGACGAAAACCCTTGGTATTACGACATTTGGAACTTCTTGGAGAAGGAGGCGTATCCACCAGGGGCAAATGCCAAGGATAAAAGAGCAATCAGAAGAATGGCTGTTCAGTTCATCATCTGCGGGGGTAAGCTGTACAGGAGAGGTCATTTGGGAATGCATAAGCTCTGTGTAGAAGCTGAAGAGTCGAAGCGCCTGGTGGAGGCCATCCATGGAGGGGAATGTGGGGCACATATGAATGGAGTAATGCTGGCCAGAAAGATCCTCAGACAGGGCTACTACTAGTCTACCATGGAAGAGGATTGCATCGGCTTTGTCCGGCGATGCCACAAATGCCAGATCCATGCAAACCGCATAAACATCCCGCCATCAAAACTGTACAACGTGACATCCCCATGGCCGTTTTCAGTTTGGGGAATCGATGTGATCGGAGCTGTTACCCCGAAGGGATCGAATGGGCATGAGTTTATCCTGGTAGCGATAGATTACTTTACGAAGTGGGTCGAGGCCCAATCTTATGCGGTGTTGAAGGCTTCACACGTCGCGAAGTTTATCAGAAACAACATCATCTGTCGCTACGGGGTCCCAAACGAGATAATTTCAGATAACGGTTCCCACTTCAAGAAGGAAGTGATTAACTTGTTGGAGAAATATAGCGTGGCTTTTCATAAGTCATCCACATACCGGCCGCAGACCAATGGAGCGGTTGAGGCCGCCAACAAGAACATCAAGCATATACTGCAAAAGATGGTGGAAACCTACCGGGATTGGCCAGATAAGCTGCCCTTTGCTCTGTGGGGCTACAGGACTTCAATTAGAACTTCTACCGAAGCGACTCCATATTCATTAGTTCATGGGATGGAGGCCGTTCTACCTATCGAAATTGAGGTTCCGTCCTTACGAGTATTGGCTGAGTGTCAAATAGCCGAAGCAGATTGGCAGCAGAGGAAAGTTAAGTCCCGAAATTTGAAAGAAGGGGATTTGGTGCTCAAGGACAACCGAGCTCCCATCCACGATCCAAGGGGCAAGTTCAGACCCAATTGGACTGGTCCCTACATCATCAAAGCTATCTGGTCAGGTGGAGCTGTGGTTCTGATGGACCTAGATGGCCTGGAATTCTCCCAACCGATCAACATGGACAAGTTGAAAAAATATTACCCTTGAGAGGCTCGCTAGGCCGAAAATCCGAAAGGGCGACCTAGGCAAAAGTTAGAGCACAAAAATTAGAAAATATAAAAACTGAGCTCGCAAGGCTGAAAACCCGCAAAGGGCGGCTTTGGCAAAAGTTAGAGCGCAAAAGGAGAGTGAAAATACTCGAGCGAACCTAGGCCTGAACTACGTAAGACTTGATTCCCATCTTTGGGATACGTAGGCAGCTTCATCCTGAAGTTCAGCCATAACACTTCCCCGATCAACTTTGTCCATTCGATCGTCTCGGCCATCTTTGTCTATTTAGCATTCAAGGGTTCGGTTGTGACCTCCAACGCGGTGCTCTTCAGACTAGGGGCAACTTTCCGTTACTGTGCAGTACTGCAGTGCTCTTCAGACTAGGGGCAACTTTCCAGTTGTAGGGATCCGGGGTTGTACATCTCAGAGACAGATCTCAGATGTGTCCAGTTCTTATCGATATCGAAAATAGTTTTGAAAAGTTTTAATAAAAGTTGACTTTGTTCAAATTAATCTTTTTACAACTAAGACCATTTTTGGACCAAAGCGGGGAATTTTCAGTACCACAACCTTCAATTTCATTGATTTCAAAACAAAGCTCTCCTGCTCTTGCATACAATCGAAGTTACTTTTATTACATTCATAAAGAAAACTTGAAAGTACTAATAAAGCAATAAATCCGGGGCATAGTCAAGTCAGGTGCTCCTGCGCCCCCTCCCAGAGCTGGTCAAAGCCTCTGACGCCAAGATGGGCCCGACCTGTGCCTCCTCATTAAGCCAATCCAAGCACTCATCAGACAAAGTGCAACTGAAAGTGGGGGCGGGGGCCAGGAGTTCTCTCATCCTCCACGCGGTGGCCTGCCAAGCAAGCTGTGCGCCTCGGGCTGGGAATGCAGCAGGATACTCTATCCCCTCTGGCGAACAAGTCTGATCATGGCCAAATTGGCGTCAAATCCGAAACGGGAAGTAGAATACACAGTGAGTGAGACCAACCAATTGAATCCCAGTCTGCCGGGGCATATTGTAACTCATTGCCGGAAGGCTCAGCCAAGGGCACCGCCAAGCAATACGGTCTGAGGACAAGCGGCACATCCAAGCGAACCACCATCCCTCATCCAGGGCATTAACTAGACGGTGCTGGAAAAAGTAGCTGTGAGCCGAATATGCTGGGCAAGAGTCCACAACCTGCAGTTTGTCCATCAACCATACCTGGGGAGGGATGAAAGATGAGAGAGTAAAGAATAGAGAGATGTACGAGGAGAGAAAAGTGAGAATAGGGCTTTGCGAGAAAAGACCGAGCTTGAGGGCCGAGTGATGTGAGCAAATACATATGCGAGATTGGGTGGGAAACATTACCTGTAGTAGTAGTGGACTCCCTGCTAATCTGGTCGTCTCACGACGGTAAAAGGCGTCTAAGCCCATCAACGTCTCAGCTAGAGTCATGGCAATACAGCTCTTGCCCTCCTTCAAGCCTTGGGCAACCTCAATCAGCCGGACGCTAGACCCTCCTGAGCCTGAGACAAATAGAAAATGAGATAGCATGCACAAACAGAGGGCATTTCGCCGGAAGCCTTGCCAGTGATGGTTGTTGCGATCACCAGCGTCAGAAAATCGATCGGTCAAACTCGGAATGTCCAGCATCCCGTCGCAAATCAAAGACCGAGCGTCATGCATGCTGAGTCCACGCATTCGCCCTAGGGATTGGGCATGGCCAAAATTAAGTTGGGGCAGGAGCTCCTCGTCGCACTCGGACTCCATTAAGGCTCGGAAATCTTCAAAGGTAGGACATATCTCTTGTCCATCGAAGCTAAAGACATGCGTCACCGGATTCCAAAACCTTGCTGCGGCATGGAGAAACGGGAGGTGCAATGGGGTACGACCCAGAGTGAATAGTGCATTTGTGTCGAAACCCCGGAAATTCAACTTTTCCGAGCCATCCAAGCTAGCAATCCAAGTTATGAGATTTTGAGCAAGAAACTCTTCCATTAGAGCAAATCAGTGTGGAATTGAAAAAAACTAGGAAGCTGGGGTCCTTTTGTAGGAGATAAGGTTGGGTGGAGGACAGGTGTCAACATTCTGGTGATTCCCTCATTCATAGCCGGCCGGCCAAACATTCTGCCGACCGGCCATTATATTTTGCCGACCGAACAAACTTTTGGCCGATGGGCTCTACCCCTGGCCGATGGGTTTCCTCCTGGTTCCCTGAGCTGTTTATGCTAAGGATTGGGGAACTCCACCACCTCCGATCCCTCCCCCAGTGATCGATTCTTGTGGAGTCACACCTGTCTGCTTAGCGAGTTATTGAACATTTGCTTATCGAGTTGTAGTTCGCTCTCTTTGAGTTTTTGATTTGTTTATCGAGTTGTATTCACACTTGTTTGGTTATATCATACCTTTGCTTTGCTTATCGAGTTGTAAGTCGGTTCACTGCCTGATTATTACGATGCAAATACTCGGATATTCAAAATAGATTCAATTTCGTTCACATTGTGGTGTGATACCTTGCGATGCGATGCATAGAAAGTTTACAAATGCAACATCTTTTGGACAAAATGGTTGTTTCATTCCCGTCACGTGTTTTACAAAATGTGTGATTTTGAGAAAGAATAAAACCTACCCGAAGCAGTGCAATGTGCTTAAACTACCAGTAAAAAGAAAAGTAAAACATAAAATGACAAGGTAACAAAGTGTCGGAATTGATACCAGCAAAACTCCCCTTGCGGTCAAACGCGCCTTCCGTGCCTTTGTTCGGGTCAACGACATGGTTTGGGACCTTCATTACTTGAGACCATACGAGGAAGCACACTTTTGAAACATGGACCTTCGAGTTGACCTCAGGCCATAACTTCTGCAAGCGATGCTCGATACGTACAAAGAACGTCCATTCCCGTATCCTTTTCATGTCTTGAAGATTCCCACAAATCGCTTCAATTATGCTGTGTTACAGTGTTTTACATCCCTGCATCATGAATGATATGTTTTCACTCACGTGTGTTCAAGTTTCTCTTTATACACTTTACTTGCGTAGACCGCATGTTTGTAATTAATTTCATTACTTGCGTAGACCGCATGTTAATTTCATTACTTGCGTAGACCGCATGTTTTGCTTGCGTAGACCGCATGTTAATTTCACTACTTGTGTAGACCGCATGTTTTGCTTGCGTAAACCGCATTCTTATGATTCAGATTCATTACTTGCGTAGACCGCATGTCCTGCTTGCGTAGACCGCATATCCGTAATCAATTTCGTTGCCTGCATAGACCGCGTGCTCCACTTACATATCTGTGCCTTCACAGCAATGTTATGCTTCCCATTTGCTTTGCGCTGTCACGCATTTTCAAATACATTAATGCGCATATTATTAATCACATTGTACCTGTTAAGTTTGTTTTCTTTGCAGGCACGACATTGTATGTACGGTTCATTTGAGGCCGGTGCAACCAGACGAGCCGCACAGGTATTGTATCCTCCGAGTGGGACGTATCGAGAATTACATAATTCTCTTACACCCTCTCTGCATTGTAGTGTAGTTTTGCCTATGCTAGCTTAAAATTGTCGCATGTATGCTTCATTACAGCTTTATTTGCATGATCATAAGTTATGTCCGGCTCTCTGCATTGTCTTGCATTTTGCCCCTGCTTTCGGGCGCATACCTTATTTGTCTTGCATGTTTGTCTAAGTCTTCGGCCTTGTTAAAAATAGGTCGTCTCTGGGCTTTGACATTTACTCCCGTCATGGTTATGACTTTCGAGTTCTGTTAAAGAGGGGCAACTGTAGACACCCCATTTTTGACCGTCCTCAAGACTTGGACGTCACCGTTCGAACACCCGGTGATCATCCATGTTTGTGTTCGTTTGGAGTTCCCGGAGGTCTCGGCTCGCGCGCCTTGCCTCAGGATCTCCGAACTTGACTGTTTAGTGTCTGGTTTTGCACCAAACACTTGTGTTTTGCCTTGGAAGGGCAGGGAATGCCTTGTGAGGCATCCCCACACACCACCGGCCATGGCCTGAGGCCACCGGCTGGTGTTTTGTTTCTGTCGGCAATATATATTGCCGGTCGGCACTATTTATTGCCAGTCGGCACTTAATTTTGTCAAACTGGCATTTTTGAGCGGCCGACTACTGTTCATCTACTTTATGTAGATATTTTGTGCCAGCTGTGATAGCTGGCACCAACTCTGTTCCCATCCATACACGTATATGGAGGGATTTCCCTCTAAGCAAGCTTGTTGTGTAAGCTTTGCAAGAGGGACTTCTATAAGAGGAGAGCTCTTCTCCTTGTTCTTGGTTAGCAAGTTTGAAGAGAAAACCAGAGCTTATGCATATAGATACACCCTCTCTCTATATTTCCCTCTCTCTCCTCCCTTGTGTGTGTTTCATGGCCTAAAAGTGTACTTTTACCTTACTTTTGCACTAATACACACACTATTACACCTTGCTCCGAGATTGAGGGACTTTGAGGGTTGATTCTTGAGTTTTTGGGCTATTTTTGATCAAAAGAAGAGGGCTGCATTGGCTGTTCTTGAGGTGTGCTTCAAGGGTAAGCATTTTGCTTTAGTTTCTCCAAACTTGCACTAGTCTTTCACCTATCTTGCTTGCTGATTTAGTTTTCGTGCATAACATAAAAAAGGCTTATATTTTCATGCTTAAGAACTTTCATTAAGGGTCTTTTGTGGTTTGAGTCCAAACTCACCCTCTTAGGCCTTATTTGGCCTTTTTGTTGCCTCCTTGGTGACGCCTTGTTTGCTTGAGTGTTTTGATCTCCTCACCACTGAAAACCAGTGGATTTTCAGTGGTGGGGAAGGTGTTTTGAAGTCTCGTATAGGGGAGGGACACCCCTCTCCCTTCATTGCCTTATTTCGCTGCATTTTGGCTTAAAGGGCAACATGCATGCTTGACTAATTTTGGCCCTATTTTAGACTTTTTTTGGTGTCTCTAGGTCACATGTCATCTCTGTTTTTGGTTGGATTTGTGCCCTCTTGCATGCTTAACATACTTGCTTTGCATTCCTCTATTTGGCCTAGAAATGCATCTTATGTTTAGGCCATGATTCTTGCATGTGTTAGCTTAATTCCATGAAGGTGTTGGCATTATTTTACCATGTTTAAGGTCTGTTGGCCATCTGTTTCAATCATGCTTGCCTTGTTTGGTGTCATCTCTTTGTGTTTTGGCTTGTAAGCTTTGAGCATATTGACCTCTAGCATGCGTAGCTATGACCATCCTCATGATTTGGCATCATTTAGGATCATATTTCAGCCCAAAAATCATGTTTGTATGTGTGCATAAGTGACCTCCTTCATGCTTTGAGGATGTGCCCTTTTGTGCCTAGAAATGAGTCTTGGTGCATACATCTCATTTGAGCCATTTAAGCTACCATATTAGTGAGGTTTGGAGTCCATTTTTGCATACTAAGTTTCTGATTTTGCTTGTCTAATTCATGCCATGAATGGTCATGTTAGTGGAAGTAAAGTGTCCCCTTTTTGCGCCTTAGCCTTAGGCCTATTGGCTTGCATGTTGGCATGAGTGTGTGTCCACCATTTTGGGCACTTTTGGCCACTGTTTTGGGGTGGATTAAGGTCTGCCCCCTTTATGGTTTAAGGCCACCCTTGCATGCTTGTCTCATGTTTGTTGCATAATTTCTTCATAGGGTGTT
>NW_021025409.1:1480983-1514158 GCF_004153795.1 Camellia sinensis
GAAATACTATTCTATATTGGATTTTTTATTGCTTTTGCTGTCAAATCACCGATTATACCCTTACATACATGGTTACCAGATACCCATGGAGAAGCGCATTACAGTACTTGTATGCTTCTAGCTGGAATCTTATTAAAAATGGGAGCGTATGGGTTGGTTCGGATCAATATGGAATTATTACCTCACGCTCATTCTATATTTTCTCCTTGGTTAATGATAGTAGGCACAATGCAAATAATCTATGCAGCTTCAACATCTCCTGGTCAACGTAATTTAAAAAAAAGAATAGCATATTCCTCTGTATCTCATATGGGTTTCATAATTATAGGAATTGGTTCTATAACCGATACAGGACTCAATGGAGCCATTTTACAAATAATCTCTCATGGATTTATTGGTGCTGCACTTTTTTTCTTGGCAGGAACGAGTTATGATAGAATACGTCTTGTTTATCTCGATGAAATGGGAGGAATAGCTATCCCAATGCCAAAAATATTCACGATGTTCAGTAGCTTTTCAATGGCTTCTCTTGCATTACCGGGTATGGGTGGTTTTGTTGCGGGGTTGGTAGTATTTTTTGGAATAATTACCAGCCAAAAATTTCTTTTAATGCCAAAAATACTAATTACTTTTGTAATGGCAATTGGAATAATATTAACTCCTATTTATTTATTATCTATGTCACGCCAGATGTTCTATGGATACAAGTTATTTAATGTTACAAACTATTCTTTTTTGGATTTTGGACCGCGAGAGTTATTTGTTTCGATCTCTATTTTTTTACCCGTAGTAGGTATTGGTATTTACCCGGATTTCTTTCTTTCATTATCAGTTGACAAGGTTGAAGTTATTCTATCTAATTTTTTTATAGATAGTTTTCATGAATAAAAAAAGAAATCAAAAAAGAATCCTATGATTTTTTAAATTGTTCGTTGTACAATGCAAAAAAGAAGTCTTTTTTTCTTATCTTAAGTTAAGTAAAAAAAAATTTAAAATTTAACCAGATATGTTTGGTCTTTATGAGAACCATTTGAATCAAGTAGTGTAGTGATTCACATGGTTCTCGCCGGCTTACACGAATTTTTACGCTCTATTTTGTTTATATTCGTCAGAGACTTTCTTGAATTCAATTAGGCGTTAATGTAAATGAACCATAACTATGTAGCCCTATTCCTAAAAGATTGACTCCAAAATAACATATCCAAATTATAAGAAAGCCCGTAGAGGCCACAATTGCAGAATTTGCAGGGGGAAATTTTTTATTTGTTCGAGTATGTAAATAAATCGCGAATATAGTCCAAGTAATAAATGCCCAAATTTCCTTTGGGTCCCAATTCCAATATGACCCCCATGCTTCATTAGCCCATACTGCTCCCGAAAGAATACCTATGGTTAAAAAGATAAACCCTATACTAATAACACGATAACTCCAATGATCCAATTGTTGAATCAATTGGAATCTGTAATAATTCTTAGTAGAAAAAAAAGAAGTATTTCCAAAAACATTGCTTCTTTCATTTATATATTGGAATTCGCCAAAGGAAAAAGACTCATTGAATAAATGATTACTTTTATAAAAAATATTTATGTCTTTTCGAAATGTAATGACTAGAAGTGCTACTGATAATAATGATCCACATAAAAGAGCTGCATAACCCAATACCATCATACTTACGTGCATTATTAACCACTCGGATTGGAGAGCGGGTACTAATATTGCGGATTGATGTATTTCAGTTAAAAGACCCGAAGTAGTAAAGCCTTGTGTAAAAATAGCACTTGGCGCGATTATTGCACTTAAATAATTTTTTTTTTTTGAAATACGGAACGATATGAATAATGGAGAAACCCCATGAAAGGAAGAGTAATGATTCATATAAATTACTTAATGGGAAATGCTCCGAATAAATCCAACGAGTGATTAATAATCCTGTTATACAGAAAAAAGTCGCCATCATGCCCTTTTCTGATGAATCATATAGTTTTACTATTTCATTGACTAATAAGGTTGTTATTAAATGAATTGTAATTACAATTGAAACGATAGAAAAGGAAATATGAGTTAATATATGTTCTAAGGTTAAAAATATCATAAAAAAAAAGAGGAATCCTTTAATGACGGAATGGAAATTGGGAATTGAATTCATTATAAGATCTATTCTATCTTTTTTAGAAGACGGCATGCCGCTACTCGGACTCGAACCGAGATGCTCTAGCACTGCTTCCTAAGAGCAGCGTGTCTACCAATTTCACCATAGCGGCTTTCCTTTCTCAAATTTATAATAGACTATTCATATTCAATTGTCGAGATTGAAGAAGTCAATTCAATGTAGTATTTTTTAGGAAACATTCAAATTGATGAATAAAAATTCATAGAAATTTGAAGGTTCATTATTTTAGATTAGGGTATCCGTTTTTCGATCTTTTGTGTAATTTATACTCTTCTGGAATTGAACTGTTGTAACTGGATAGTTCTATCCCTGGATAGGGGATAGAACTCAAAAAAAGCGCTTTTTCTCATTTTCATTTTTTAAGGATTCATTTCTCATTTATCTAATTTTATAAATCTGAAACAAAAAATGGATTTTATCAATGAACACAAAATAGAATCTATTTTGAATCACTTAAATTTGACACATTTTTCATAGTTAATATCCCAATTAAAAACTTTTATAGATTGGGTTGAAAGCGGCAAATATATAGGAGTATATATATTAATTCATATCTATAGTAATTCATCGAAATAATAATTCAGAAAATGAGATTACAAAAAAGTTTTAAACTTATAGTTTCAACGATTCATTAATTTTGACTAAAAATCTTATATCTGCTCTTTTATAGATATATAAATAGAGAAAAAAGAATAAACTTTTATTATTCTTTTATTAGTAGGTCGATGAGGAAAATAGGAATTCTTACCCCAGAACTAGAAATAAAAAAAATAGACTAAAAAGAAAGGTAAACCTTTGTATCTTGTGTTTATTTTTTTTTTTTCAAAGAAAAGTATTTTTTTTAGAATTTAGTAAAAAGAAAAATACTTATTCTACAAATCATAAGAGTGAAAAGAATTTCAAATCATATTGATTAGTCCAAAACAGTAGGTAATGGGAATATTTTATTTTATATTATAAATAAAATTAGCCAACCTTTTTAGTCAAGTCGATTCAGATTATTACAACTTTGGATTACTTATTTGTTTGTCGCACAAAAAAACTTTTTGAATTTCCGGTTGAAAGAGATTTCCCTAACGAAAAAGCTTTTAAAGCTGCCCAATATCCTTTCTTTTTCCAAATTTTTTTACGAATACGCTTTTTTGATATAGAAGTACGTTTTTTTGGAACTGCCATTTAAAAATCAAGAGGTTACTCATTATTCTAGTTGGATGTGAAAGACATCTATTGTTCAAAAGGAATCATTCTTTACTATTCATTATCTATTTGTTTTTTAGATAGCATTCTCTTCAAAAAAAAGGGATATGATATGTAATTTTTTTCTAGTAATTGGTCAAAATCGAGGAAAGAATACGCCTAATTGGACTTTTCAAATTCGAATGAAACTAGTAACTAAAGCATACATAGCTTGATAAACGAAATTTTAGTAATGTAATTTTTTTTTATTTAAAAAAAAAAAAAAAAAAAAAAAAAAAAAAAAAAAGAGAAATGCCTACCCAAAGAAAGGCTTTTGTAGACCAGGGAAGAATGATCAAACCTTCCTTGGTGGCTCCTAACAATTAGGTGTTATTAAAGAACCCCAAAACAAGGGAGCCAGATGTGGTTCTTATGATTTCCAGGTCTCAAAGAAGGAAGATCCAACTAAGATACACCCAATATCAGAGGGATCTAAAAGAAAGTGGAGAGAACACTTCCATGGCACAAGCAAAAGACCAGACAGATGAGGGGATAGGTTCAAAGCCTGTTCCTAAGATCAAGAGGAGTGCCAGCATGGAGCAATTGGCTAAAGTTCATGCTGAATCGAGAGCCAAAGAAAAATCCAGTTTAGCGGGACTCGAGAAGGCCTTAATGGAAAGTGATGATGAGACAGATGAAGGGACTGAGCTAGGCCAAGAGAGAACATTGGTTGAAGATGAAATGTTTGAGGCCTTTACGGTTGAACAGACATTTTAGGTTGACATGCCAACAGAGATAGATCACCAACAGGCTGCTTCGAAGGAACCTGCTAGCACAAAGGTACCAGAATGCAGCATGGAAGATGTTTCTGAGGCATCTGAACAAACTAATTTGGAAGGGAAACAAGTACAGTCAGCAGTTCAGTTTGGCTCATTCCCTTAAGTGCCAGTAAGTGTGGCATATGTGCTGCCATAGGAATTCCAGGCTTACGAGTGAAATCAAGAATGCCAGGAAGATGACCCCATTCTAGTTTCTAGTGAAGATTCACAGGCCAACATGGTTCAAGATGAGTCAGAAGAGGCCAAGCCAAAGGAAACTGATGAAAAAAGTGAAGAGGTGAGAATTAACCTCTCATAACCCTTCGAGTACCCCACAATATCTATGACCCAACACGTTAAGCCCCTATACATCAAGGCTTACTTCGATGGGATACAAATGATTAGGGTGTTAGTGGACAATGGTGTAGCAGTAAACCTGCTTCCAAGGTCCTCGTTGAAGAAATTGGGGAAAAGAAACCCTAGGTTGATCCCAACCAACACAACCATTGCTGGTTTTGCTAGGGACAAGCAAATGGCTCAAGGCATTTTGCCCATCAACCTAAGTATGGGAACTAGAGATTGCATGACAGTATTCTTTGTTATAAACAGTAATGCCAAGTATAATGCTTTACTTGGCAGGGATTAGATCCACACCAACAAGTGTGTGTCGTCCTCTCTACATCAGAAGATGATGATAGCTCTGTGCTGCGGGGTAACAGAGGAAATCAATGCGGATCTGCAGCCTTTTATTACTTGTGCTAATTTTGCTAAGGCCAAGCTATACATTGAAAGGGTTGTACCACTCAGTGTGCCGAGGAAGCCTGATGGAACAGCCGAAGTGATGGAAAGTGGTAGTGGTGCTGTCTAGAGAGCTGCGAAGGGAATAATGCACAGAAGTTTGCTTCTTCCGTGCAGTCTCATTCTGTAATGCATCAGCAGCAGCAACTTCATCCCTTAGCATCTGCTGCTGTCTCCTCTTTTTGGACCTTTGGAAAACAATGATTTCTTTTGAGTGCTCCTTCTCTGCTACTTTGGCAGCTGCCTCATGGATAAAGTCCTCAGTAAAGTTAGAAAGGGAAATTGTCATTTTCTGCCTCCTTTTAATTGGAGTTTCTTTTTCCTTTTCTGCTTCCTCCTTTTCTACAGGAGTTTCAAGTGCCTCTTCTTCAGGATCAAACAAGAGTTTTCTTTTTCTCTGTTGTTGCTGCTTGCCCTTAAGAATGCTTAAAGCTTGAGCTCTCTAAGGAGAGCCTTTCTGTGGAGTTCCTGCACCAAGAATAGAAGCTACAAGTAAATAAGCAAGGCATCATAAAATAAAGAGAAAAGGGAAAATAGAAATGCATAAGTAGCCCTGGTGATTCTTGGAGGAAAAGGTGAGGCAACAGGAGTAGACACTGAGATAGCAAGAGTAAGAGCTGGGATGACAGGGGCAGTGGAGGCAATAGTAGTGGTCCCAGTTGTAGACACCCCATTTTTGACCGTCCTCAAGACTTGGACGTCATCGTTTGAACACTTGATGATTATCCTTGTTCGTGCTCGTCATGAGTTCTCGGAGGTTTCGGCCGCACGCCATGCCTCGAGACCTCTCGACTTGTTTGTTTTGTGCTTGGTTGTAGACCAAACACTTGTGTGATTGCTTCTAAGGGCAGGGAATGGCTTGTTGGCCATCCCCACACCTCACCGGCCATGGCCTGAGGCCACCGGCCTTGTTTTCTTGCTACCGGCGAAAGGTGTTGGCCGGTCGACATTGTTTTTGGTCGGCCGACCATTGTTTTGATCAATCGGCCACTTTTTCTGGCCGAGACCTTTTCTTGGGGAGGCTTGACCCTTCTGAACCTTTGGTTTAGCTTCTTGGGGGAGGCTTGACCCTTTTGAACCTTTGCCTAGCTTCTCCAAGAAGTTTGACCCTTTGCTCCAAGCTTCTAAGAGAAGCTTGAACCTTTCTTAGTTTCTTGAAGAAGCTTGACCCCTTTGCTCTAGCTTCCTCAAGAAGCTTGACCCTTTTTGCTTTAGCTTCTAAGAGAAGCTTGGCCCTTTTGCTCAAGCTTCTAAGAGAAGCTTGGACCTTTGTTCTTCTATAAGAGAGGGCCTCTCCCTCATTAGCAAAGGTTCAGATTTTTGGCCAAGGCTCCATGAACAAATATCTCTTTATATCTCCTCCATTTTAGCTCAAAAGTGTAAGGTTCTTGGCCCCATTGCACTACAACTCTTAGCCTAACCCTTCCACCTTCGGTCTAAGCATCTTGGAGGCCATTTTCAGAGGCTAAGGGACTGGTTTTTGGGTCCAGAGCTGCGGAGTTCTTGGCTACAAGGGTAACACTCATTTTCCCTCTTTTATTCCCCATTTTTGCACAAGCTTTTAGCCTATCTTCCATGCTTTTTTGAGCTTAGTGTATAACTGATAAAAGTTCTAATTTTGCACGCTTTTGATCTTTGTTTGAGGTCACTTTTGTGTTTGGGGTTGTTTACCCCCTCATAGGCCTTGTTTGGCCTCCTTTTTGTACCTTTTTTGGGAGCTTCGGGACCACTTTGTATTGGCCTTCTCACTCTGGATTTCAGTGGTGGGGATGGTGTTTTGAGGTCCTAAGAAGGAGAGGGTCATCCCCTCTCCTTATTGTCTTGTTTACTTGCATTTTTGGCCTTACAAAGGAGCCCATATTTGCATGCATCCTAAGCTTGGTTCAGGCCCTTTTTGGTGACTCTTTGGACCTTCCTAGCCTCTGTCCATGGCTGGTTTGGTCCCCTTTTGTTTGCTTCTTGCATGTGTAGAGTAACCCCTTTCTTGGCTATGTTTCAGTGGGTTTCTAGTCATATTTTGGTATGCCATGAATCTATTTTTGGCTGGTTTGGTGGTCCCTCATTTGCTTCACATGCTTGTAGTGTAAACCATGCTTACTAGCTCACATTGCATGTTGTTTTGGCCCTCCATTCTAGCATATTTTGGCCATGTTTCAAACATGTTTTGTTCATATTTTGGGCTGCCTTAGCTCTGTTGTTAGGCCTCTTGGTCGATTGCTGCTTGCCATGCATGGTTGTAGCGTAATAGCCTTGCTTACCTTTGAGTTTTGAAGCCCCTTGTGTGCGGTGCTTGAGGTGTTTGCATGTTTTGATATCATAGGGAATGCTATTTCAGAGCTTATATGTGTGCCATATTCTCATGTCTAGCATGCCTTCGATGCGTTTGAGAGTTGCATCATTATGCCTTGTTTATGAGCCTTTGCATGAGCTTCAGTTTGGTGCATGTCAAGCCCTCATTTTAGCTCATTTTGCCACTGTTTAGGGACTGTGTGAGGTCTATTAGGAGTTGGTTTCATCATTTGTGCATTGCTTTGCATACCTCTAGTGTAATGTGCTTCACTAGTTTGGTATTTGAGCCTTCCTGCATGCATTGCACGAGTCGTTGCATCATTTCAGAGTCATTTTGTATGCTATTTCAGAGCTGGAGTGTATGCCATTGTAACTCATGTTTCATCCTTGCCATGCTCTTGGAGAGTTACATTTTGTGCCTTAGTCACGAGGCCATTGCATTGTGCATGTTTGCATGAGTTTTGGTGCCTTGATTCCATCATCTTTGGCCACAGATTTTGGCATGCTTGAGAGCTACCAATGTTAGTGTAAGTCTATCTCACCATGTTGTTGAATTCTTGTTTCATTTTGCATGTTGTTGCATGCTATACATGTCCACATGTTTAGGTTGTATGCCTATTGCATATTGCATGTTAACATGCTCATGTTGCATTAGATTTGTTGCACACTTGAGTTATTTGCATGCTTGCTTGCTTGTCTAGGTTGCATTGCATTGTGTGTGCATCCCTTGCCTCTTGATCAATCATGATAGGGGTTGGGGCCCTTTGTGTGTTTTGTGCATTTCATTCCATATTGAGTTGTACACTTGGCTTCTTTGGCCATCATGCATTGAAATGCATGATTAATGGTCCGAGTGTCGAGAACCATACTCCCTTGAGTCCATAACATGATAGGGAGGGTGGTTGTGCACACATTGCTTTAAAAATGCATTGCCATGCCTTGTCTGTCCTCTACTGCTGCAAAATAGGATTCTGCAGGAAGAGTTGGCCGACCGACCACATTCAGTGCCGGCCGACTATTCATTTCTGGCCGAGAGCTATAAAACTGGTTGATGACCACTTTTCCATGGCCGGTGACTATTCCTCTTGGCCGGTGACCTTCCATAGTGCTCAGAAGGTGGTCCAGAAGCAGCCTTAGGACTTGTGCAGTCTTAAGAGGTGCAGAGTAGTGTAAACAGAGGCAACATGTGGCGTGGCGACGGATTTCTGAGCGAGGCGAATCAAGCATGCAAGCATTTGACCCTCTTTCCGAGGCAGCTTTACTGCTTTAGTAGTTTAATTAATTTGTTAATTAATTACAATTTTGTAATATTTAATTAGCTGGTTAGTTAGTTAATTTGTATTATTCTTTCGGACTCTCTGAGAGAGGGCAATGTTGTAATAAGTGTGCATGTGTGTGATGCATGTCTTCCAACCCTCATTTCTTTCTCCCTTTTATTTAACCGCTTACGATAGTTAGATTTAGGGCATATTTCAATTAGCATCCTTATGCTATGCATGTCTGCATCATTCATATGTCTTGCATGCACCGGGCTCGGCGTATCATACTAACTGCATTGTATTTCAATTCCAAGTTGAATACATGTTAGTTGTAGCATCTCACATGCCATCTTAGAATAGCCGAGCCTATCTTAGTTGCATTTTGCATGTGTTGCATTAGCCATCTTAACATGAACTAGGATCATGCATTGATTACTAACTAGTTTTTCTTTTAGCTCGGAGTACTCGGTAAGTGTTTATGCTTTAGCATCCTTGCATGCGTGTGAGTGATTGGCATCATAGCATGCTTACCATGAGGCTATATGCTTATGTGATATAACTGCCTGAATGCCTGTGGGTGAAGGTTGGGTTGCTTGAGTTGGAATAATTCATCGAAACCCGTGTTTTAGCCTACTTGCGAGTAGCAATCTTCAATCCATTTTTCGAAACAAACGGATATACGATGCTTTGTTCCAACTTAGGCAATCCAGTCTATACTTGTTTTGCTGTGCGCATCACGTAGTAATTCTAGGCTAATAAACCAGAATAAGAACACATATGTTTTCAAAACAAAATATCATGCTTAGTACAGGCCGATCTTCAGATCGGGCAAGCGGGGGTGCTCATAGCTGACCTTCCCCAATCGTACCCAAGTTCCCGAGCCGAGGCAACTTTGGTGATGACGGGCACGTGGCCTTAGGCAACGAGTCAAGGTTTCCTAAATTCCCCCAAAACAAAATATTTAGGTGGCAACTCTGTATCTGGCAAAGCAGTCCATGTTTGGCATTTCTTTCTAAAAATCTGTTTTCCAAAATGATTTGCCGGACTTGGACTCTTTGGTGATTTATCAATCTTCCATTGCACTTTGCGAGATTAGATTAAGAATCGTGACACTTGAGTCCGAACTGTAGTGAGCCCAAATGAACAAAACGGGATTTCTCCCGGGGCGTTTGGGGACGTCTACAGTTTCTGGTAACTCCGCTGGGGAGCTAGACAACTTGACTCGAACTCATGATATCTTGTTTTGTTCACACTTATGTGTTTCTTTGCATTGCATTTGCATTGGTGTGCCTAGGACACCGTGTTTGCCGTATGCTATTCCTGAACGGTTTGTCGGAGGCTCGCTTCGAGAAGCGTGCCGTAATGCTGACCGGTTGCGGGCTCTGCCACGACGGGAACACAAACCCCGGTTTTCACCGGGCCACCCTTTTGACCATTCGACCTAGTGCATATTCAGAATCCACAGTGACCATTCCAAACTAGGACAGGCTGCTTACCCGATTATCGGTTGTTTGAAACCGCTGCGTGCGTAGTGAAACCCTAGCTCCTGACAAAATAGGACAGGGAAACCCTACCCCCAACATAGGGGTGTTTTGTCTCTCACTTGCTTGTTATGTGCTTTTAAAGTGTGTCTCTACAGGGAATGCATGTATCAGTTTGCAAGTCTGGGTATCAGGCCTGCGGGCATTAGTATTTGGAAGAATTAGTTTTACCTAAGGGTATCAGTTTACAGGGCAAAATTTTGGGCAGAATTCTGTAGGGAGCGCAGTCATTCAGCTTCGCTCATGATGGTTATGGTGAAATCAGGCTGAGATGCTATTTGTTTTCTCTTTTGCTAAGTAGTCTTGGAACCAAAGCTTTAGAAGGGTCTGATATCCCTCGGGTACTCTGGACCTGTGTTGTTATGTGATCAGGGGATGAACCATCTGCAGGCGGCACTCAGTTTACTCCAGATGTGGTGTATGGCACGCACTGTTTTGAGCATTTGTGAATGTTGATTTTTGTACTTTCTGACTTGGGTATTGAGTCTGTCTTGTTGTATCAAGTCAAACCTGTTGAGTCTGTCTTGTTGTATCGAGTCAGTCTTGTTGAGTCTGTCTCGTTGTATCAAGTTAATCCTATTGAGTCTATCTTGTTGTATTGAGTCAATCTGTTTTGTTAGAGTCGGGTGATTCCGGGGGTGTTCCCTCGGGCATCACTATTTTGTTTTGTGTTTGTCTTTTTGCTTTCTCTTGAGTCTGTTTTTGTCTTGGAGCCAGTTACGCCAGAAGTTATGAATGGAACAGCAGTGAATTTCCACACTCTTGTGTTTGCTTCTGCCTTGCGCCTATTGTGCCAGCAAATTTGAGTGAAACGGCAGTCCATCTCACCTGCTCTTCTACACCTTTAAATCATTGCATTGACCTAAGTTTTTCAAAACTTTTTGAACACTGCGGTGAAAACAAAGAGGAAGGAATTCCTCGGGTTTTGCAAAATTTGATCAATTGAGAGAAAGAGAGGCATGCTAAGCCCTTAATGATTGAAATCATGCTTGTTAGTGTGAGTACTGAGAAGGACCCTGGCTTGATCCAGATTGGTTCTACATTGTCTTCAGCGCAAGCAATTTGTCGCTTTCTTAAAAACTTTCAAAAAATGTTTTTACGCAGTCTTATGAAGACCTGTGTGGAATCGCTCTTGAGATCGTGCAACTTAGGATCGCTCTCAGCCTCGAGACTCGATCCCTCACTTTCAAACCTTGAACTTAGATTTAGAATGTTCAACGGCCAACCACAATGTAAGGCCCGTGTGGCCAGATCAGAAGCAGCCCATGAATCAAGAGTGAGAATATCAGATATGATCAAAAGAAAGCTTGAAAAGCTAGATTAGAAGTGCCCTTGGAACTAGGGGCAAAAATGTCAGATGTGCTCGAAGAGCGAAAGAGGAGTCATTCTTGCAAACCAATGAAGACTGGCAAGAGTGCCAAATCCTAGAAAGGAGGAAAGAAGAAAGTACTACCGGAGAAAAACTGAATTCCTATCCATAACACTAGGGACAAATTCACCCTCCATTGGATGGACTTCTATATCATTAGCGAACAACAGCCATTCTCCTGGATTCAGATGACTTCAAGATCTCAAAACCATTTGACATGGACAAAGCTACACTTTTACCCTTGAGAGGCTCGCTGGGCCGAAAACCCAGAAGGGCGACCCAGGCAAAAGTTAGAACAAGAAAAAGAAGAAAAAGAACAGAAAAAAGAAAAGAATGAAAAAAGGAAAAAAGAAGAAAAGAAATGAAAAGAAAAGAAGAACAAAGCTCGTAAGGTTGAAAACCCAGAAGGGCAGACTTGGCAAAAGTTAGAGCGTAAAAGGAGAGGTTAATACCCGAGTGTCCCTTAACCTGAACTACGTGAGGCTTGATTCCCATCTTTGGGATACGTAGGCAATTTCATCCTGAAGTCCAGCCATAACCACTTCTAAAAACGACTATGTCCATGTAATGGTTCTGATCATCCTCGCCTTCTCTGTATCTGAGAGTTCAGTTGTGACCATCGCTATGAGGATTGATTACAATGCACTACGGTGCCATCCAAGCAAGGGGCAACTTTCCATTGCCAATGCGCCGCGATGCCATTCAAACAAGGGACAACTTTCCGTTGCCATGCAGTGTCGTTCAAGCAAGGGGCAATTTTCCATTGTTATGGATCCGAGGTTGCGCATCTTGAGAGTAGGTTCTGTGCTCATTGAGCAGTGGCTGTTTGTAAAAACAGTTTTGAGAATTTTTACTGAGTTTGACTAATTCTCTCGAAAATTATTCCACTTTTCCAAAACTGGACCATTTCTTGGACCCAAAAAGGAAAATTTTCAGTGCTCATAACCTAACTTGCATGATTTCAAATCAGAAAATCGAACAAGCATGTTAATCTAACTCTCATGTTGGTCAAAATTGTTTTAGTAGAACTTCAAAACCAAAAAAATGGTCAAAATAATGAACTAAGGGCAAAGTAAGTCAAGTGTTCAGTCTTTTCCCCATTGTCAACATACTTTCCAGAAAAGGGCACTCTACTTGCCAGAAAGGGCACTCTACGTGCCAGAAAAGGGCACAACTGAAGCTAACAACAAAGGACTAAAAGCTCTCAACATTCTCCAAACAACGAGGTATCAAGCCAAGTGCGAAGCATGAACTGGAATGGATCAAAATATTCCACTCCCTCGTCTGGACACATTTGATCATGTCCGAACTCCCTAGCAGAACATCGCCAATCGATGTCAGCTGCAGATAGGCTACACACCCAGTTGTAGCACAACCCCTCTGTGGAAAAATTCACTAGCTGTGCGCAGAAGAAGAAGAATCTAGCAGAATGCTAGGGGCAAGAGCCCGTAACTTCCTGTTTATCCATCAACCACCCTGGGGAGGGATGAAAAATGAGAGATTAAAGAATAGAGAGATGTGCGCTAAGAGGAAAAGCGAGAAAAGGGTTTTGAGAGAAAAACTGAGCTTGAGGGTCGAGTGATGTGAGAATCACAAATGAGAAAGGGTGGGAAACAATACCCAGAGAAACAGGCTCCCTGTGCACGTCTGAGTGTCGTGTCTTTTTGTTTTATCTCGATTCTTGTCTTGAGTCATTTTTGAGTGTCTGTGTTTGTGTTTAGGTTGTTTTGCCTTTGTTTTCCTTTGTTGAGTCGTGGTGCGCTGTGTTCAGTTGCAGGCTCAATACTCGGTTAAGAATTCATCTCTCAATTTCAAAAATAAATCGCTTTGTGCTCAAAGTGCTGTGCCATTCTTCACATATGTGCAAAACAAGATTCTTCCTTTTATGAACTACACAGTTCAACCCAGGTCATGTGAGAACAGTAGAACCAGGACCTATCTGAAGCTACATAGGTTCCAGACTGCAAAGCAAAAGAAAAAAGGGAAAATTTGGAGCATCTTAGTGTGTTTCAACTTCAGTAAATTCCGAGACTGCATTCCAGGTGCATCTTGTTAGGCCTCGCCTTTCTCTGGGGTGTGAGTGTGTCTCGACCCCAAGCTTAAGCCTGCTTCAAGTCAGAATGGTAGTAGCAGCAAATGTTACCCCTCGCCAGTATGAATAGGGTGTACCCTTTTCGAGCTAAGTGCGCTGTAAAGCCCTTTGAGAGATGAATCAGAGGCACCAGAGTACATGTTTGATGCCCCTCTATTGCATAGAATGTGCACTTTTATATACACTTCAGTTGCATGCGTGCCACGCATCGTTATGATTCATGCATAGAATATACTTGCTTTTGATTCTGTATAGAATATGCTTTGCTTTCAATATTGCATAGAATATGCTTTCCATGTTGCATAGAAAATGCCCCCTTACTTGCACAGAAGATGCATTTTATCGCACTTCTTTTGTGCACCTTCCTCGCACTTTCTGGTGCATTGTATCGCTCTCGCACTGTCTTGTGCATTTTCACATTTCATAGCATTCACACTGTCTTGTGCACTCGCTTTGTCTAACGCATCGCGCTATTTAGCGCATCGCACTATCTTGTGCAATCGCACTGTCTTGTGCACTCGCGTTGTCTAACGCATCGCGCTGTCTAGCGCATCGCACTATCTTGTGCAATCACACTATCTTGTGCATTCGCGTTGTCTAACGCATCGCGCTGTCTAGTGCATCGCACTATCTTGTGCATTATGCACTCGCGCTGTCTAGCGCATCACACTATCTTGTGCAATCGCACAAACTTGTGCACTCGCGTTGTCTAACGCATCACGCTGTCTAGCGCATCGCACTATCTTGTGCATTTGCACTGTCTTGTGCACTCGCGTTGTCTAACGCATCGCGCTCTCTTGCGTATCGCACTGTTTTGTGCACCTTACATTGCATTGCATCATTCGCGCTATTTTGTGCACCTCAATCGCACTGTTTTGTGCACTACATTTCATTCGCGCTATTTTGTGCACCTCAACCGCACTGTTTTTTGCACCTTACTTGCATCGTGCATGCATATTATCGCGCTATTTTGTGCATCGCGCTATCTTGTGCACCTCATCTGCACTTGTTAGCGCATTGCATTTTCATTCGCGCTGTTTTGCGGATCGCACTGTTTTGTGCTTTACATTGGTTTAATTTGCGCTATCTTGCGCATCCCACTTGCATTTGCATCGCATTGTATTACATTCGTGTTGTCCTGCGCAGTCTACCTACACTTGTTAGTGCGTTGCGTTGTTACGCACTTTAACCTGCATTGTCATGCATTCTTCACCTGCATCGACACGCATGTTTCGCTTCCACCTGCATTGTCATGCACTCTTCACTTGCGTCGATACGCATGTTTCGCTTCCATTTGCATTGCCATGCATTCTCTATCTTTCATTGTCATGCATTTATCTACTGCATCATCTAGTATGTATATTACACTGTACATAGCATACATTACATGCATTCATTGCATATGGCATATATATTGCTTTATAGTGCACTTCCACCTGCATTGTCATGTATTCTTCACTTGCATCGACACGCATGTTTCGCCTCCACTTGCATTGTACATAGCACATATTGCATGCATTCACTGCATCACCTCCATCTATCACTTGCGCCTTTTCATGTTGAGCTTGGTCTGGTATGTGCCCATACTTTTCACGTTGAAGCACAGTTATGATATTATGTATACACACCTAGTGTTGACGGTGACGGCACCGTTTCTATGATTAGACGTGGTTTGTTTGTGTACATGCCTTTCCTAGGCAAGATACGGTTCGACCGCGCGCCTTATCCATTACATCCATTGCATACAGAATATAGGTTGCATTGTCTTGCATCCTCCCGTCCACCCGCGTTGTTTCGCATTCTTAGGTTGCATTGTCTTGCACCCTTCCATTTAAATTTCCATACACATTGCATGCGTTGCCACGTCGTGCTTTACTTATATGTGTTCAAGTTCCCATACACATTGCATGCGTTGTCGCGTTACGCTTTACTTATATGTGTTTAAGTTTCTATACACATTGCATGCGTTGTCGCGTCATGCTTTACTTATATGTGTTCAAGTTCCTCATTATACACATTGCATGCGTTGTCGCGTACGCTTTACTTATATGTGTTCAAGTTCCTTTATTTTCACACATTGCATGTGTTGTCGCGCATGCTTTACTTACATGTGTATACTTATCAATTGGCTTACACATTGTACATGTTGTCGCGTATGCTTTACTTACATGTGTACATTTTATTCTTCGCTTTTACACATTGTACATGTTGTCTCATGTGCTTTACTTACATGTGTATACTCTTCCTCACCTCTACACATTGTACACGTTGTCACATGTACTTTACTTATATGTGTTTGTGCCTTCATAGCATTGTTATGCTTGTTTCAAATTGCATTGTTATGCACACACTTGGGTTGCGTTGTTATGCACCTCTTTCACCCGCATTGTCATGGGCCCTTTCGCTTGCGTTGTCACGCACTTTTCACTTGCATTGCTATGAATGCATCTAACGATATTGTACCTGTTAAGTTCTCTTTCTTTTTCAGGCACGATATTGTATGTACGGTTCATTTGAGGCTGGCATGACCAGACGAACCGGACAAAAACGATATTGTATGTACGGTTCATTTGAAGCTAGCACAACCAAACGAACCGGACAGGTATTGTATTCTCCGTTGTGAGACGTAGCGAGAATTGCATAATTCTCTTACATCCTTTCTGCATTGTAATGTAGTTTGGTTTCTGCTAGCTTAAAACTATCACATGTTATGCTTCGTTACCGCTTTCTTTGCATGATCATAAGTTATGCTCGGCTTTGTGCATTGTCTTGCATTTTGCCCCTGCCCTCGGGCACATATCTTTGTCTGTAGCTTGTATGCTTTGTCTAAGCCTTCGGCCTTGTCAAAAATGGGTCGTCTCTGGGCTTTGACATTCACTCCCGTCATTGTTATGACTTTCGAGTTCTGTCAAAGAGGGGCAACTGTAGACACCCTATTTTTGACCGTCCTCAAGACTTGGACGTCATCGTTTGAACACTCGATGATTATCCATGTTCGTGTTTGTCTTGAGTTCTCAGAGGTTTCGGCCGCGCGCCTTGCCTCGAGACCTCTCGACTTGTTTGTTTTGTGCTTGGTTGTAGACCAAACACTTGTGTGATTGCTTCTAAGGGCAGGAAATGGCTTGTTGGCCATCCCCACACCTCACCGGCCATGGCCTAAGGCCACCGGCCTTGTTTTCTTGCTACCGGCCAAAGGTGTTGGCCGGTCGGCATTGTTTTTGGTCGGCCGGCCATTGTTTTGATCAATCGGCCACTTTTTCTGGCCGAGGCCTTTTCTTGGGGAGGCTTGACCCTTTTAAACCTTTGGTTTAGCTTCTTGGGAGAGGCTTGACCCTTTTGAACCTTTGCCTAGCTTCTCCAAGAAGCTTGACCCTTTGCTCCAAGCTTCTTAGAGAAGCTTGAACCTGTCTTAGCTTCTTGAGGAAGCTTGATCCCTTTGCTCTAGCTTCCTCAAGAAGTTTGACCCTTTTTGCTTTAGCATCTAGGAGAAGCTTGGCTCTTTTGCTCAAGCTTCTAAGAGAAGCTTTGACCTTTGTTCTTCTATAAGAGAGAGCCTCTCCCTCATTAGCAAAGGTTCAGATTTTTGGCCAAGGCTCCATACACATATATCTCTCTATATCTCCTCCATTTTAGCTCAAAAGTGTAAGGTTCTTGGCCCCATTGCACTACAACTCTTAGCCTAACCCTTCCACCTTCGGTCTAAGCATCTTGGAGGCCATTTTCAGAGGCTAAGGGACTAGTTTTTGGGTCCAGAGCTGCTGGAGTTCTTGGCTACAAGGATAACACTCATTTTCCCTCTTTTATTCCCCATTTTTGCACAAGCTTTTAGCCTGTCTTGCATGCAGTTTTGAGCTTAGTGTATAACTAATAAAAGTTTTGATTTTTCAAGCTTTTGATCATTGTTTCAGGTCACTTTTGTGTTTGGGGTTGTTTACCCCCTCATAGGCCTTGTTTGGCCTCCTTTTTGTACATTTTTTGTGAGCTTCGGGACCACCTTGTATTAGTGGTGGGGATGGTGTTTTGAGGTCCTAAGAAGGAGAGGGCCATCCCCTCTCCTTATTGTCTTGTTTACTTGCATTTTTGGCCTTACAAAGGAGCCCATATTTGCATGCATCCTAAGCTTGGTTCAGGCCCTTTTTGGTTACTCTTAGGACCTGCCTAGCCTCTGTCCATGGCTGGTTTGGTCCCCTTTTGTTTCCTTCTTGCATGTGTAGAGTAACCCCTTTCTTGGCTTATCAAAGGAGCACCCTATTCTAGCATGTGTTCAGTGGGCTTTTATTTTGGCTGGTTTGGTGGTCCCTCATTTGCTTCACATGCTTGTAGTGTAAACCATGCTTACTAGCTCACATTGCATGTTGTTTTGGCCCTCCATTCTAGCATATTTTGTCCATGTTTCAAACATGTTTTGTTCATATTTTGGGCTGCCTTAGCTCTATTTTTAGGCCTCTTGGTCGATTGGTGCTTGCCATGCATGGTTGTAGTGTAATAGCCTTGCTTACCTTTGAGTTTTGAAGCCCCTTGCGTGCGTTGCTTGAGATGTTTGCATGTTTTGGTATCATAGGGAATGCTATTTCAGAGCTTATATGTGTGCCATATTCTCATGTTTAGCATGCCTTTGATGCGTTTGAGAGTTGCATCATTATGCCTTTTTTGTGAGCCTTTGCATGAGCTTCATTTTGGTGCATGTCAATCCCTCATTTTAGCTCATTTTTCCACTATTTAGGGACTGCATGAGGTCTGTTAGGAGTTGGTTTCATCATTTGTGCATTGCTTTGCATACCACTAGTGTAATGTGCTTCACTAGTTTCGCTATTTGAGCCTTCCCACATGCATTGCACGAGTCGTCGCATCATTTCAGAGTCATTTTGTATGCTATTTCAGAGCTGGAGTGTATGCCATTGTACCTCATGTTTCATCCTTGTCATGCTCTTGGAGAGTTACATTTTGTGCCTTAGTCACGAGGCCATTGCATTGTGCATGTTTGCATGAGTTTTGGTGCCTTGATTCCATCATCTTTGGCCACTAATTTTGGCATGCTTGAGGGCTACCCATGTTAGTGTAAGTCCATCTCACCATGCTGTTGCATGCTTGTTTCATTTTGCATGTTGTTGCATGCTATACATGTCCATATGTTTAGGTTGTATGCCTATTGCATATTGCATGTTAACATGCTCATGTTGCATTAGATTTGTTGCACACTTGAGTTATTTGCATGCTTGCTTGCTTGTCTAGGTTGCATTGCATTGTGTGTGCATCCCTTGCCTCTTGATCAATCATGATAGAGGTTGGGGTCCTTTTTGTGTTTTGTGCACTTCATTCCATTTGAGTTGTACACTTGGCTTCTTTGGCCATCATGCATTGAAATGCATGATTGATTGTCCGAGGGTCGAGAACCATACTCCCTTGGGTCCATAACATGATAGGGAGGGTGGTTGTGCACACATTGCTTTAAAAATGCATTGCCATGCCTTGTCTGTCCTCTGCTGCTGCAAAACAGGATTCTACAGGAAGAGTTGGCTGACTGACCATAATCAGTGCCGGCCGGCTATTCATTTCTGGCCGAGAGCTATACAACTGGTCGATGACCACTTTTCCATGGCCGGTGACCTTCCGCAGTGCTCAGAAGGTGGTCCAGAAGCAGCCTTAGGACTTGTGCAGTCTTAAAAGGTGCAGAGTAGTGTAAACAGAGGCAACATGTGGCATGGCGACGGATTTCCGAGCGAGGTGAATCGAGCATGCAAGCATTTGACCCTCTTCCCGAGGCAGCTTTACTGCTTTAGTTGTTTAATTAATTTGTTAATTAATTACGATTTTGTAATATTTAATTAGCTGGTTAGTTAGTTAATTTGTACTATTTTTTCGGACCCTCCGAGAGAGGGCAATGTTGTAATAAGTGTGCGTGTGTGTGATGCATGTCTTCCAACCCTCATTTCTTTCTCCCTTTTATTTAACCGCTTACGATGGTTAGATTTTGGGCATATTTCAATTAGCATCCTTATGCTATGCATGTCTGCATCATTCATATGTCTTGCATGCACCGGGCTCGGCGTATCATACTAACTGCATTGTATTTCAATTCCAAGTTGAATACGTGTTAGTTGTAGCATCTCACATGCCATCTTAGAATAGCCGAGCCTATCTTAGTTGCATTTTGCATGTGTTGCATTAGCCATCTTAACATGAACTAGGATCATGCATTGATTACTAACTAGTTTTTCTTTTAGCTCGGAGTACTCGGTAAGTGTTTATGCTTTAGCATCCTTGCATGCGTGTGAGTGATTGGCATCATAGCATGCTTACCATGAGGCTATATGCTTATGTGATATAACTGCCTGAATGCCTGTGGGTGAAGGTTGGGTTGCTTGAGTTGGAATAATTCATCGAAACCCGTGTTTTAGCCTACTTGCGAGTAGCAATCTTCAATCCATTTTTCGAAACAAACGGATATACGATGCTTTGTTCCAACTTAGGCAATCCAGTCTATACTTGTTTTGCTGTGCGCATCACGTAGTAATTCTAGGCTAATAAACCAGAATAAGAACACATATGTTTTCAAAACAAAATATCATGCTTAGTACAGGCCGATCTTCAGATCGGGCGAGCGGGGGTGCTCATAGCTGACCTTCCCCAATCGTACCCAAGTTCCTGAGCCGAGGCAACTTTGGTGATGACGGGCACGTGGCCTTAGGCAACGAGTTAGGGTTTCCTAAATTTCCCCAAAACAAAATATTTAGGTGGCGACTCTATATCTAGCAAAGCAGTCCATGTTTGGCACTTCTTTATAAAAATTTGTTTTCTAAAATGATTTGCCGGACGTGGACTCTTTGGTGATTTATCAATCTTGCATTGCACTTTGTGAGATCAGATTAAGAACCGTGACATTTGAGTCCGAACTGTAGTGAGCCCAAATGTACAAAACGGGATTTCTCCCAGGGCGTTCGGGGATGTCTGCACCAGTCTCTTTGGACTTAGCTTGAGAGGGCACATCTAGCCCTACCAACAGATCCTGGGGAGAGATAGCTAGGAGTAGCTCCATATTGGTTGTCCACCAATTCTGGTACCGTCTCAATGAAGTGTTGTGTGGGATGAGGGGAGTGAAACTGAATTTGACCAGGTCTTGTATCAACTTGGAAGTTTCCTCATCCAGCTTGGTTCTTGGTACTTTCAGCCCTCTGGTTGCAAGATTGGGGTTAGTTTGGCTGTTGAGAGGGACAATAATTCCTTAAGTAAGCCCAAATTGCCTAGCAAATTGGGCAGGGCAGTAGGGTTCAGTAATACACTTATAAGCTCAAAAGTTCAAGGTACCAATGTAGAACTCCCTTGGAATGAAAATCGAGGCCCACATATCTCTGTGAATGGGGTTGGAGCAAGTGTCGTCAGCCAGGAAAGTCCTCAGCCATGTTGGCCCTGTGTTAGCTGCAAAGGGGCAGAAAAAAAGTAGAAAAGGGAGATGCTAAGAGTTGATGGAAGAAAGTAAGGTAATAAGCAAAGCTAGAAGGGTAGAGAGAAACTCTGGCATACTTCATTCCATAGGTGGTAGAGTCTTGCACCAAGAATGTCAACCACCTAGAATGCAAGTTAGTGAAGTAAGCAAAAAGGCAGAGTTACAACACCCAGAGTGGTCCCCTTTGGTTGGCATCTAGAGGTTTCTCACAAAACTGAGAGCAAGCTCTATATACATGACCCAATACATAAGGAGCTAAGGCTATCTTCTTAGCCAAAACAAGAGCCTTTGCAAGAGGGGCAAACTCAGGCATAATCCTCTGTGAGGAGGTACAAAATAAAAATTTGCAAAGCCAATATAAGAGAAAAGAAAAGAACTCTCGATTGGTCACAAGACCTTCCCTTTTATTCTCAGATTTTAATAAATCACTAAAGGAAGAGGTCAGAGGGGAAATGGAGAAGGGAACATTAAGATCAGGATAATTAGGACCAAAAGGAGTACCAGCGAGTGATAACACTAGAAGATGGCACATGTCAAGGACAGTGGGGACCATCATGCCACACCAAAATTTGAAAAAATTGAAAGCTGGGTGTGGATTCGACTTTCTTCGCGAGCCCCTCTTTCGGAGAGGCGCAAACTGGTCTCCTACAGTTCGGACTCCTGTAACGGTTCAAAATCTAATCTCACAAAGTGCAATGTAAGACTGATAAACACCAAATAGTCCAAATCCGGCAAATAGTTTTGGAAAATCGATTTTGAATCAAAAAGCGCCAAACATGGACTGCTTTGCCAGATTACAGAGTTGCCACCTAAATATTTTGTTTTGGGGAAATTTAGGAAACCTTGACTCGTGCACGTGTTTGTCATCACCAAAGTTGCCTCGGCTCAAGAACTTGGATACGAGAGGGGAAGGTCCTGAAATGAGCACCCCCGCTCACCCAATCAAAGGATCAGCCTTTACTAAGCATGATATGTTGTTTTTATAAACACATGTGTTCTTATCTAGTTATTAGCTAACTTTATTATGTGACGCACACACAAGTATAGACTAAATCGCGAGAATTGGAACATTTCGACTCATGTTTGTTTTCGAAAATGGTTTGAAGGTGCCACTCGCAAGTGGGCTAAAACACGGATTTGCCACCCTCAGGTGGGCTTAAAACATGATTTTGCCACTTCGCAAAGTGGGCTTAAAACATACACTTGTAGAATTGTTCCAATTCAAGCAATAAAGCCTTCACCCACAGGCATTCAGGCAGTTAATCACATAAGCAAATAGCCTCATGGCAAGCATGCTATCATGGCAACACTCACACTCATGCAAGTATGCGGTAAAACTTACAGTGTACTCCAAGCCAAAACAAAAGCTAGTTAGAAACAATACATGATCTTAACTATGTTAAATGACTAATGCAACACATGCAATAATGCAATTAATATGCTCGGCTACTTTAATCATGGTATATGATACAATTTGAAGAACATGTGATAAACACGTATTCAAAGAAGTGTATTGAAATACAATGCAGTTTGAATGATGCGCCGAGCCTCGGTGCATGCAGGACAAATGAATGAAGCAAACATGCAAGCATAAGGTATGCTAATCGAAATATGTCCCTAATCTAACCATCAAAAGTGGTTAAGTAAAAGGAAGAAAGAAGTGGGGTTGGAAGACATGCACACACGCACGCACACTTATTACGACATTGTGCCCTCTCGAAGGAGGGCCCGAATAAATAAGCTAGGCTACACTAAGCTAAGCTAATTATTATAAACCAACTAATTAACTGTTCTAGCTAATTAATTACAAACCGAATTGAATAACTAGCTATGCTAAGCTAATTAAAATATTACAACACTTGAATCGAATAATTAGCTACGCTAACTAATTGAAACAATTGAATGGCCTTCGGGGTGAGGGACGCATGCATCCTCGGTTGGCTTCCTTCTGAAAATCCACCGCCTTGCCTTTGGATGCCTCTGTTTGCACTTTGTTTTGATCTCTGAACATTACACCAATTTCCAGACTACTTCTGCTCCACCTCAGGAATACTTTGAACAACTTTTCCACTGATGGCCGGTCGGCTACCATAGGTGGCTGTCGGCCACCCTTTTCCTGAAATTCTCTTTTTTGCTGCAATAGAGAGCAAACAGAGGCAGAGTAGTGTATTTTCAAACAATATATGTACTATTACCCTCCTTAGCATTTCTCAAGCTCAAAAGGAGTGTAATTTTTTGCTCTCAAGCCATCAACCAAGCATTTTCATGCATGATGGCCAAAGAGTCAAGCTTGTACAAAGTCAATGAATGCACAAATAAGACTCTAAGTACCACCACCCTATCATGCATGATTAAGGGTGATGGCGACCAAGAAACGTGGCACATTTCATCACTTTGAGTATGAAACGTCCCACATTTCTTGTGTTTAGATTAACGTCTGATCCAAACACATGCAATGCGACACAAATGCTTATCTTGTTCATGTTTTACTTTCATCATTTTGTTTACACATTTTACATTATCGATTAATCCTTTAACCGATTAAGTTCAATGTGAAAGTCCTCTAATTGGAAAGATGGCCTAAGCCACAAGTGCCTTGAGCATGAAAGAGGCTTCATGTTGTTGGTTAGGAGGAACCCTCAAGAGAACGTTAAAACCATTAGGCATGAGAGCCCAAGTTCACACTCAAGCCAACAAGGGGCTCAAGACCACTTTCAAAGAAAATTAAAAGTGAAGAATAGAGGGAGGTTGCAGACTTTTTAGTGCTGAAATGGCATGAAAAATGGCACTACAACATGCAAGCAACATATGCACAACATGTTCAAAAGCCAAAAGCATTAAACCAGTGAAGAGCATCACACTAGAGGCATGCAATATCAAGCTCAAATGACCACACCAGCTCAAAACAGAGCTAAACCATGCCAAAACAGTGGCTAAAACATGTTGAGATTGAAGCATAAAAGGCAGGAAAAACATGCTCACGTGTTAAGCTACAAACAAGGCTCAAGGCATAACTCTCAAAAGCAATGAAAGATTGAAATAAGCGAGAGTGTGACAGAGATATATGCACTGAAATCACATATAAAATGGTGCTACAACATGCAATCATCTCAAGCAAAACATGTTAGAGGCCTTAAAACACCAAGCTAGTGAAGGCATTTGTACTATAGTTATATAAAACAAGGCTCATATGATCAAGATAGCTCAAAATAGTGCTAAAGTAGGCCAAATCAGAGCCTAAAACATGCTGAGATCAAGTCACAAAAAGGCAAAAAAATATGCTCACATGTTAGGCCATCTACACTTGCAAACAAGACACAAGGAGGGAAGGCCACCCCCTCCTATTTGGGACCTCAAAACCAAGTTTTTACCACTGAAATTCCCCTGAAATTCAGTGGTTTAAATGGCCAAAAAGTTTGACTTTAGTATGTTAAAAGATGATGTAAGAAGCTCACAAGCTAAGGGATAAAAGGGAGAGATAATCCCCTAACATAAAATAGGCTCAAACCAACATGTTAATGCCTAAAAATTAGAGTTTTTCATAGTTGAAAACTAGGCCACAAATAGTGTAAAACGATGGCAAAGCAAGCAACTAGAACAAAGCTTACAAGGTAAAGTCTTATACCTTTGAAGCACAGCAACAAACAGCAACAATTCTGAGCTAAAACCAGCCTAAAGAACTCAAACAAGGCCTCCAAGAACCTCAGCTCCAAGGTGAAGGTGTTTGGTCAAGGGTCTTAGTGCAAATGTGTGGAGGATTCTCACTTTCAAGCACAAAATAGGAAGAGAGAGGATTCTAGAGAGGGAGAGAGGAAATTTGCTCACAAAAATTTCTAACCTCTCAAATGGGGGAGAGACCCCCCATTATATAGAAAAACAAGCCAAAAGCTTGTATTCATCCTTCCATACACGTGTATGGAGATGTGCATCAGTGATCAATAGCTGGCACAGCTGGCAAATAAATATCTGAAAAAGGAGGAAAATGGCCGTCGGCCATCATTAGTGGCCGATCGGCTATCAATGTAGCCGACCATCCATCCGTGTGGCCGACCGGCCACCACTGATGGCCGGCAGGCACAAGCCATGGCCGATGGACATTAGGGATGGCCGACAAGCCACCCTCTCCTCCAAATTCATAGCAACAAGCTCTTGGGGCACAACTAAGCACAAAACAAATAAGATTAAGGCTCCAAGGCAAGGCGCTCGGCCGAGACCTTCAGGGACTCAAAATGAACACGAGCAAGCACAATCATCGGGTGTTCAAATGATGACGTCCAAGTTTTGAGGATGGTCAAAAATGGGCTGTCTACACTGGGTTCCAAAAACAAAGTGCATAAGGTATGAGAAAAGGGTTTGCAAGAATAGAAAACCTGGCTAATCGAAGGGTGTCGAGGAGATAGAGTTCTTGGAGGTCTAGCGCTCTAGCAGGAATAACTCAGTCATACCATTTCTCCCATTTCGGCCTCAATGTGAGCCAGCAGCAATGGGGACAGTTCATCTTCCAGCTTTCCCAATCAAGGCCACCCTCGTAAAGGAGGCGTTGATCCTTTAAACACGGATATAGAGTAGGGAGTTGGGCGGGAGCTTCTCTGAAAATGGGTCCAAGAACAAACTCCTCTTGAGCGTGGTAACGGGGAATAAAGATTCACCCATTGATAGTACATCATTCATCGGCCTTGTATTTGGCACATTCTTTGTTGATGATTCTCCTCAAAGCCACAGATGGGCTTACACGCTCAACAAGTGGTATTTTGGAAGAAGAAGCCATTAGCGAGGAATTGAAAGAAGAGGGTGAGTGGAAAGGCAAGGAGCTACAAATAGGAGCAACAAGAGTGAAAGGAAGACTCTAGACAAGCGTGTAGATAAAGCACAAGAAGAGGGGGTTTTAAACCTTTCTGTCCAAAGTTACCCATTTAATATACGAGTTAAATGGACTCAGGTTCTAACCCATGTGTAATCCTTGAGAACACAAGGAAGAAAACTATCTCCGAACCAGTATATAGATACCATATGAAGGAGGGAAACACTTTTCAAACACTGAGCTTGGCTTCAAAAATTGTTAGTTGGCTTCAAAGCCAGTTTTCAAATACTTAGCTTAGCTTTGAAAACAGGAAGTTGGCTTTGAAGGGATCTTTGTAGTGACCTATGATTAGAATATGGTTCTTGTCTATTCTTTCAGCATACATAAGCACTATGGAACCAGTTCTTGGTTAAGCAATATAGAAAGTCCAAAGGCCAAAGAACTTATCTTATACTTTTGCTTATATAAGACCCTTTGAAGGCAAATATGGTCGTTCTTAAGAGAAATTTCACGCTTTGAAACACTTGAACTAGGCCTCGAAGCAAGATTGGTTAGTTCAAAGTTGTTATTTACACATATTATATTAACCATAAGATTAGAATGTGAAAACCTAAGACAAATACCATCACTCCTATGAGGAATTTTATGATTCGAAGCATTTGAAACCAGGCATCAAAGCAAGTTGGTTGCTTCAAAGCTGTTATTCACAGATTACATAGACAGAGTAAGGAATAAAGTCACATTCGCCACGTATTCGAACATTCAATTGGAATATAAAACCAAATCAAGACAGATGAGATTGGAAGAACCCAGTTTTATTGATATGCAATATTTACATTGGGAAAACCTACTTGGTTACGTTCTTAATTTCATAAAAATAAGGAATAGACGAAGTCACAAGATCATGAAACTTTGTCTAGCAAAATTCAATAAATACATACTCTTTTCCTAACCTATCTTCTATCCTATCTAAGTTTGGTTTATCTAACTGATGAGCCCTTAGTTGGAAGAAGAGTTGTTGGGCCTTCATTTCAAATTCTGTTTGTTTAAGAGCCTTCTTTTTTTATCCATTCCTTCTTTCCCATGTGCATCTCCCATAATGGCATCTTCTCCATACTCTGAATATTGGTTCTTAAAGTCTTCATATTCTTCAAGAAGATTCTCTGTTTCAGATAGAATTTGAATACGAGGAGCAGAGGTGTTCTCCAATAAGTCATTGGTAATAGAGGCATTTGTGTGCCAGTTGAGTAGAAGAGGAAGTTGATCCAAGAAAGTATGAAGTTCTGCCTTAGCTATAGGGTTAAGGATGTGGTTTCGAGAGATAATATCACAGGACCATAACAAGTTCTTGTAAGGAATGTCATCTCGAAGGATCTCAAAGGATAAATGGGAGAAAACAGCAAGCAGAGTCTGGGCTTTATACTGTTGATAAGCAGTAGGAAGAACTAAAGCTTGGTAGGGAGCAAAATGCTGGCTCTCGAAGAGGGTGAGTTTCAGTTCTTCAACCCGGTTAGGATTGAAGGGTAGGGAATGAGGAGCAGTTGGCTCCTCTCCAAATGAAGGTGGGAACTCAGGCTTGTTCACACATTTTAGCCAATCAGAGGAGCATATTTTTGGTTATTTTTTTGCTAGGAGTGCAGGACTGATTCCCAAGGCTTCAACAGGGTGTGGAGTCCTTCGCACTATTCTGGACGGTAAGGTGAAAGTATACCATGCCGAAAGCAAGTTGTCTTAAAGGTTGTGAAGAAGGTCGAGGGGGACATATGGATATATTAAAGAACTGCGCATGGAGAGATGAATTGTATTGGGATCATCAAATTCGGAAAATCGATGGTGGATTCGTTCCCTTGTTTGAGGTTGAGTGGGTGTGGGCCAAGCATCCTAGCCAGTATTTCCAGAGGACGATAAAGCAACTTTATTCCATGCAGAGAGTTTTGGAGCAGATGACGAGCTTCCAAGATCCATTTACGCAAATGCTTGGTCCAGAGGTTCATATGGTGCAAAAGCTTCCATGACTTATATAAATAGGGGCGGATAAATGTGGCTAATAAATGCATGATAGTTCTTCCGAGGTTCGTCATCATTGTCAAATACCTCCTCATATGCTTGGTCAATGTAAAACAAGGCTTGATTGGCCATTGGAGATGTATCAGTCTCTCCGTATTCACAGATAATGAAGGGAATGTTCAAAACGTAAGGAAGGATTTAATGAAATTCAATGCTTCATTTCTAAGAAGACGGTTACACTTTAGCCAAGTCCATGCACGTCCTAGCACGTGGATAAAGCCCATTGATCCACTAATATCACCATGTATTGGGTATATTAGTGCAGGGGGTAAACGTTGGCTATATATTTTGTACAGGCCAATCGTAGCTTAACACGTGGCTCGTGAAGGGCGATTTGGGAAATTAATACAAGTCTCCAATCAGTAATAGACACGTGGCAGTTCATATTGATATTGGTGGGTCTACATTACATGGAAGCAGTTACAAGGTGTGGCGTAACATGGCCCAATGGTTACTCAAAAGTTCGAATTCAAAATACAGAAGGGAAGCCTAACTGAAGGAATGGCATAGTGGAAGCTGACTGTGCGAAGCCATGACCAAAGATCGTAGAAGTGCATTTCAACGGTTGGATGCCCATTTCGACGGTTACCTTTGGGAATTATAAAGAGAGGAGAAGGCCCCAGAATGCTGAACCCAGACTCAAATCTAGAAATCAGTTTATTTACTTCATATTTCTTTCTAGTTTTACATTTCCAGTTCTTTACATTTCCGCACTTCAATTCCTATACTGCACCTCATTTCCTATGAGTAGTTTCAAGTAGTCGTTGTTGTAAACATTTTCAAGGCTGGGTTATGTCATTGTAAGTTCCTATTTACTTAATGAAATTTAGTTTTTCAATTGTACTTATTATTTCTTATAAAATTCTCCTAAAAAAAGCCACTAGTAAAAGTCCTCTTCATTGAGGTTGAAAGAATTGCAACACTATCGTTTGATAATTGGTTGGCAATTAACATTCTGTAAGGACTAATTGATCATTGCTGGTATGCTTAAATTACACTATTAACCCTCGAAAGCCAAAAAAGCCAACAATTGTATAGGTGAACAGTTAGAAATTTTACTTTTTCAATTAATTCTGTTAAATAAAAATTTTTGATAGGGAGGTAATTGCAATTTTCCAAACCACATGGGGCAATTCATATTTTAAGCAAACCTCAAGGGGTGTATTTGTAATTTATACTTTTTTAAATATATTTTTTCAAGTTATGATCTAAATTGTTATTGGTTACAAACTATTATAAGGAGAATTTTATAATATATATTTATTACCATATGTATATGTAGTTATGTCATTTTTTTTTTTAGTTATGACATTATTTTGATATGTTTGGTTAGTTCTCATGTAGTATTTGATTACAATTTTTTTTTTAATTATAACTCAAAAATATAAAATTATGTTATTTTCTTTTTTAATTATAAAATACATATGATATACACATTTGAAAAATGTGTATCATAATCTTTCACTTATCATAATCCATTTATAAAGATCAATTGTAGTGTTTGATTACGTGTCAAAATTATATGAGTTGCAAATCTATTATGATGACTTGTCACCAAAATGAATTTCAATTGTACTTTTAAAATGATGTTTCTTATGACTCAATATTAAAAATGCACAAATTTTATTCACCCAAAAAGACTTACAAAATTTATATATATACACTTCATACAAAATAATTTTGTTATAGGCTTACAATTTAGATTTTTAAATTTTTTCACAATGATATGGTAAGAAAGATAAACACTATACAATTAAATGAGTAACAAATCAAATATTAACATTTATCATACCTTCCTGATTTTTTTAATTTTTATTTTGTGTATTAAATATTTTTATTTGTTTAATAGACTAATTGCTAGACAGATTTTTTAAAATGAGTGATTGGGCAAAATCTTAAGAGTATACAATATTTGGGACTTGAGGTCTTGCATTAAGTAAAAGAATAGTTATTTCCAATAAAAACACAAGCTCAGTAGAATCTTTATTTTCTATATTACTGTCAACCCAGCAGTTTAATGGACGGATTTTTAAGCGGGTTGTTGGTTTAACCGACGATTCAATTGGTCCAAACTGAATTTTCAATACAAACGGTTATGTGAGATAATCCAGACTAGAAACTGGGCCAGTCGACGGGTCAACAAATCGGACCGGCCGGTCTGGTCTGGTTTTCAAAATCATGATCTTGTTTGTTTTTTTTTTCCCTCTAATTTAAAATATAAAATTTTCCACTGGATCAGAAATTGTTTTACATCTTAATTGGTGATTCATATTTTCTATTGGATCAGCTGTGTAGTAACTTGTTTGTCCAAAAAAAAAATTTTTTTTTGTGTCAAAATTCTATTATAGGGGCATCCTATGTGTTCTTTTTTTTGAACTAGTGTTGCATCATATTCAATCAGCCATATTGATGATCTTTTGCTATAATGGTGAATAGAGGAATGCTGAGAGAGCTAGGACTCCATTGATAGAGGTCTAAAAACTCAACACCATGTGTGTACACAAAATTTGATGGAGGATAAACGATAAATTTAAAAACAATCAATTAAAAATTATAATGAAAGTTGACATATAATACTAAATAAAGACAAGCACGAAATCATTGTAAAAGATAAGTAAGAAAATACTATAGATGATTATCTTTATCCTGATAAATTTTTTTTTCCATAAGAACTGACTCCCACTTTTCAAAGATGAAAAAAAATTTAAAATAAATTTTTAATTAGATAGGATCTTTTACTAATTTATAATACTTATGAGTTTATACTTTATTTTTGAGTAAATTGGTGATAAATCCAATCCAAGTAGTGTATAAGGTATTAGGTCCAGTGGATATTTTTTATTAATAGAGATCTATCTTTTATGAAATAGTTTAGTGATAACAACAATGCTACAGACCCCCAAAAAACACAAGCCCTACTCACCTGTGATTGGTCAAAGAAGAAAAGAAAAAAAAAACAAAAACAAAAACACATGATTGGTCCACATCATTTTGGCGGTCATGAGGGTTCCTAACTTTGGGGGTCCCAAGCACTTTTATTATTGATAAATCCTTTTATTTGTTTTGAAGGATTTTTTGTTTCTGTTGACTTTTTTTTATCTGTTGACTTCCGTTGACTATCCGTTCAAATTTGTTTCCTATCTGTTCAAAAAAATTTCCCTATCTATTTTTTTTTCTATCTGTTTGATTTTTTTTCCTATTTGTTCATAATTTTTACCGTATCTATTCACTTTTCTTACCTATCTATTCAAAATTTTTCCCTATCTATTTAATTTTTTAATCTTTTCAATTAAATTTCCCTTATCTTATTAAATATTTGTCCGAATACTTTTCTATCTATCCAAATTTTTTGACTATCTATTCAAATCCTTTTCAAATTATAAGTTTTTCTATCTGTTCAAATCCTATTAGTTGTTCATTAACAACAACATCACCAAATCCTGTCTGTTCATCATCATCATCATCATCTTCATCATCAACAACAACATCAAAAAAAAAAAAAAAAAATTCAAAGCTACCTTGGGCAAATGTAGATAGATACAAAAAACAAAAACAAAAAATAGATTCGAAAAAAAAAATTGAACAGATCAAATTAGGTCAAATATTGTTCTGACAAACAGATAAGATCATATTAACTTCAACCGAAGAACCACGACAGCGGGGGAGACCAATTTCTCAATTACAAAACATGTATTGTATATAAATAAGCATATACATATCTGTGTGTAATGTGTATATGTAATGGAAAAATAAATAAATAAAATAAGAAATTGTGATTATAATGAAATTGTCACGCCTCCCCCCCCCCCTCCGAGAAAAAAAATACTATAATAAATCCAACTCATAAACGGGAGAATAACCAAAATAAAATACTTAAAATCATCAGAGTTCGTATTACAACAGATAACACATGCAATATACATTCATAAATGTGCATCCTGAACCTATAGCATGTAATACCGTTAATGATCAACAAAATAAATGCCCTACGGACTTACATCTTTCCAAGACATTGATTGGTTACAACAAAAGAGAGAGTCATAAGCCCTGTACATATAAAGCCCTAGGCTTGTGCGAACATTAAGCACAGAATAATCATAAAAAGAGCCTTCGGCTCCGAGGTCCTCCCAAGCTATGTCCTTAGAGGAGGTATGTCACCGGTACCTGAAAATGGTTTCCCAAAGTAGGGTGAGCCAAAGCCCAGTATAAACAATCTAACACAATATATGAAATTTAACAAAGGTATGAGTATAATGTATATATACCATTCCGGTGACAAAATCTCCACATTTTATATAATCGAAAGATGCCTAGGCTCATATCTCAATTCATTTTATTCCAATTCATTTGAAGCTCATTCAGTATTCTCAATTCATGAGTCAATTTCATTATCTTTCAACAACCAAACTGAGACTACAACTCAGTGGTTTTCTAAGAGCGGACCTCTTTGTCGTCGAGCGGAGATTTCAACCCCTCAGTCTTTGCACATCTCAAAAGTACGGAGTGGTGTTTTACACGCTTGAGCGGCGTTTCTTACGCTCGAGCGGTTGGACTTTCTTGCGCTCGAGCGGTTTGTCTGTTGTCTGTAAAAAGTGCTGGAATATGTATTCTGTGCTCGAGCAGGACTTTGGGCTCGAGCGGAACAACTCATTGTGTATGGCGCCCGAGCGTCAACTCTTGCGCTCGAGCGGACTGTGCGTATATAGATTTGTGAAAATGACATTTTACATCACTTTTTTTTATCTTTTCATCCTAAAACCTAAAGTTGAGACCCTCTCTCTCTCAAAACACTCTATTTCTCTATATTTTCACCTAGTTCTAGTGGTTTCTCCACCCATTCACCTTTGTTAAAAAGTTGGAGTATCTAAGATCTACACTTTGATCCAAATAGACTTGGTTTGGGCTTTTTGAAGTTCCACCCTTGCTTTGGCTCATCTTTTCTCTTTGAGGTAGAGACTTTCTACACTTTGTTTAATTTTTAACTTAGTTATTTATATATTGTGTAACAATGGTGGTTTTGGGAGGATTATGGAAAACCTAGGGTTTGGGATATAAAATCAAAAGAGGAGTTTGGAGAAAAGTGAAATAGATGGTCATGGGGTAAATTATAAGGTTGTATTGTGGCCAATGCTTGATTTGGCTATTTGGGTTGCTATTTGAAAAGGGGGAGTTTTTCCCTAAATGGTTCGAATATTTATTTTGCATAAAATACGAAATTGTGTTGCGAAGATGAAATTGGGTGGATATTGGTAGAAATGGTGGAATTTGATATGCATTACCTCATACCTATGGAGATTTGAATAAGTTATCTATCTTGAGATTGAATATCTTTTATAAATAATTGTATTAA
>NW_021025409.1:1514183-1553021 GCF_004153795.1 Camellia sinensis
GTGTGCCAAATGTTGATTTTGAGCTATTTGGGTTGCTATTGAAAAGGGGGAGTTTTTCCCTAAATGGTTCGAATATTTATTTTGCATAAATATACGAAATTGTTGTTGCGAAGATGAAATTGGGTGGATATTGGTAGAAATGGTGGAATTTGATATGCATTACCTCATACCTATGGAGATTTGAATAAGTTATCTACTTGAGATTGAATATCTATTTATAAATAATTGTATTAGGCTATCGTTAGAGGATAGCTTTGATTGTGTAGAAATTGCATAAGGATTAGGTAAATTTATTGTTGGTATTCATTGAATATGACTATGGTTTATATACATTGTATATGTATGATTGTTTGGGAGGAGAAAGGGGATATACTCCATTATTTGGTAGAAGAAGGGAATGGACTCCATTGAAAATCAAGTTTGGCCGGAGTGTCCTAGGTGAAAGTCCCGAAATCTTATGTATACATGGGTGCAATCCCACGAATGTAATTTCGTAAAATGACAGATTTGAAGGGTTTGCGTGGTTGTATATTGAGGTTCGCTCGAGCGGAGGACCAAAAATCTGGGCAACACAAGGTTTGAAAACCAAGCAACCAAACTATTCCAAACACACTCAACATGCCCAAATAACCAAATTTAAGAAGGAATAAAGAGAAAAGGGCAATGACCAATATTCAAAAATAATAAACCCGAGTCCGGAATACAATAAGTGACGGATCAAAACCGGAATCGCTATAACCTTCCCCACTTAAAGAATTTCATCCCCAAAATTACAAATCAAGTTCAAAATCAACATTAGACCATTCGTAACAATGTTATTCTCACAAGTTCAATACCATGACCCATTCTCCGGTCATCCATTCTCATCGACTCGATACAAAAGTCCATATTAAAATGAAATTTACAATTTCCCAAAACATTTACATTGTTTAATCAAAATCCGAGTTTTCAAAATTTTCACAATATGTACAATGCTTCCAAAAATGGTACAACGCCCACAATATTCCATATTCTCAAAGCATATACATTACTCATATTGAATCCATGTTTCCAAAATGCCCATAACATATACAATGTCTTTACATTTTATTAGTATAATGAAAACCTCAATACACATTCAAACATTAACAAAGAAGTTCAAATATTTCTCTCGGACTTCCAATTCACGTTCCCAAGTCGCTTCCTCAACCCTGTGATGTTTCCACAATACCTTTACCAAGGGAATTGTCTGGCCTCACAAGACTTGGTCCTTTCTATCCAAGACTCTCACTGGTCTCTCCTCATACGAAGCATCCTCATCTACCTCCAAGTTGGTCCAATCCAACACGTGCGATGGTTCTGGCTCATACTTCTGAAGCATACTGTAGACGTGCCCCGAGAACTCCCCGGGCTCCGCGCTACGAGGGCGCAAATTCTGTTTTGTTCTTAGCTACTGTAGTTCGGACTCAATGTCACAGTTCTTAATTTGATCTCACAAAATGCAATGTAAGATTGATAAATCACCAAAGAGTCCAAATCCGGTAAATCGTTTTAGAAAACTGATTTTAATAAAGAAGTGCCAAACATGGACTGCTTTGCCAAATACAGAGTCGCCACCTAAATATTTTATTTTGGAAAATTTAGGAAACCCTGACTCGTGCCTAAGGCCACGTGTCTGTCATCACCAAAGTTGCCTCGGCTCGGAAACTTGGGTACGAGAGGGGAAGGTCATGCAATGAGCACCCCCGCTCGTCCGATCAAAGATCGGCCTTTACTAAGCATGATATGTTGTTTTTGAAAACACATGTGTTCTTATTCCAGTTATTAACCTAGAATTACTATGTGATGCGCACAGCATACAAGTATAGACTAGATTGCCTAAGTTGGAACAAAACATTGCATGTTCGTTTGTTTTAAAAACGGTTTGAAGTTTGCTACTCGCAAGTAGGCTAAATTGCGGATTTCAATGAATTGTTCCAATTCAAGCAATCCAACCTTCACCCACAGACATTCAGGCAGCTAATCACATAAGCAGTTAGCCTCATGGAAAGCATGCTTTCATGGCAACATTAACACACATGCAGTATGCTAAAGCGTAAACACTCACAGTGTACTCCGAGCCAAAACAAAGAACTAATTAGAAATCATGCATGATCCTAGTTCATGTTAAAATGGCTAATGCAACACATGCGAAAATGCAACTAAGATAGGCTCGGTTATCCTAAGATGTCATGTGAAATGCAACTTGGTACATGTATTCAATTTGGAATTGAAATACAATGCAGTTAGTATGATGCGCCGAGCCCGGTGCATGCAATACAGATGAATGGATGCACGCATGCGAAGCATAAGGTATGTTAATTGAAATATGCCCTAAAACTAACCAACATAAGCGATTAAGTAAAAGGGAGAAAGAAATGGGGGTTGGAAGACATGCATCACACACACGCACGCTTATTACAACAATTGGCCTTCTTGATGGAGGGTCCGAATTAGAAGCTAACTAGCTAATCTAAGCTAAGTAAACTAATTATTACATCACAAAACTAATTAACTAACAAGCTAATTAATTAAGCTATTACAACACAAATCGAATAGTTAAACACATTAACTAATCAGGTACATAACCAAAGCATAAACTAGCTAAGCAATTTAGCTAAGTAAAGCGATAAATCAAGAGCCTCAAGGCAAGAAGTGTATGCATGCTCGGTCGCTTCGTTCAGAAATCCGTCGCGACGCCCCGATTTGCCTCTGTTTGCAACTGTTCTCAGAACATTGCACAAAGCTCCAGAATGCTTAAACTCCACCATGGGAACCTGTAGGAACATGGCCGACCAGTTGTTGATGCTTCCAGCCACTGGCCGACCACTTTCTATTGTTGCAAACCAGAAAAAGTGGTCGGCCAACTAGTTGTTCTGGTTGGCCGACCAGTTTTTTTGCACTTCTCCACTTTGCTGCAACAGAGAGCAAGAAAGAGCATGGCAATGTATTTGCAAGATATGTGTACACAACCACCCTTCCTATCATTTCATGAGCTCAAGGGAGTGTGGCTTTCGACCCTCGGACCACCAATCGTGCATCTCGATGCATGATGGCCGAGAAGTCAAATTGCATAATTCAATATAAAATGAATGCACACATAAACACATAAGGACTAAAACTCTATCATGTATGATCAAGAGGGTCGGCGACCAAGAATTGAGCCACGTTTCATCACTTCAAGTATGAAACGTCCCTCGTTTCTCGTGTTTGGACTAACACCTATTCCAAACACAATGCAACAACATGCAACATGGAAATGCAATGCAACTCAAGCATGCAAACATGCAATGCAACTATCTGGCATACACAATGTGAACAAGAACATAACATGCACAATGCGATGTAACATGGCATACACAATGCAAAGTACATGGCATACACAATGCGATGAACATAGCATGCACAATGTAATGAACAACATGCAAACTCTGTGCCATGTAATATAAGCCTGCAAACAACATGCAAGGGACAAGTATGCAACAACATACAATGCAACATGGCATACTCAATGCAATGTAACATGGCATACATAATACAATGTGACATGATCAACTTAACAAAGCTAATGTCATGCAAATAATGCTAATGCATGCATACTCAATGCAAGGCAACAAAAGCATGCAACAACATGAGGCAATGTAACAATATTCACATAACATGCTCGATGGACTTAAACCAAAATAGACAGACCTCAGTCATGCCCAAATTAGTGGCCATAATGATGAAACAAAAGCATGAAATGCAAAACAAAGCATGCACATGTATTGGCCTATCCACTAGGCCTAAGAGCACAACTCTCAAGAGTGCTCAAGAAGTGATAAACATGGAAGTGTAACAATACCAAAGGCTCTGAAATCAAGTGTGAAATGATGCCAAATCATTTAAACAACACAAGTAAAGCATGCAAGAGGGCCTAAGGCACAAAGCCATTAAAGGGACTACACAAGGGGCATGCAATACATGGCACAAATGATTGAACCAATCATGGACAGAGCTCAAATAGGTCTAAACAAAGACCAAAACATGCTAAGATGAGGACTCAAGGACCTAGGCAAGATGGCATACATGCTAGGCCACAAACAAGGCAACAATGCACAACCCTTAGAGGCACTCAAAGGGTGAAAGAAATGGAAACATGGCAAGTCTATATGCTCTAAAATGACATGATGAGTGATGCCAAATCATGTACACAACACAAATGAAGCATACTATGGTACCCAAAGCTTGAAGCTAGCATAGGAATTTGTACTACAACTACGCAAAACATGAGGCATATGGTCAAGGCAACCCAAAACAGTCCTAGAACATGTCAAAATGCTACTAAAACATCTATGGAAGGAAGCCAAAACAAGCTAGCATGAAGGGCATAAGGCATGATGAATGCAAGGCAAATAAGGTGGATTACACTACACCTACCAAGACCAAGCATGAGATGACTTAACCAACAAAAATCAGAGTTATATCATGGCAAGATAACTCCCAAAACACATTGAAACGATAGCTCGCAAGCTTAGGCATGAAGGCATACACAATGGTTCATGCTAAGGCATAAAGGGCAAACCCTCCAACGCATTGAATGAGTGACAAATGTGAATAAATGAACATGAAACATGAACTGAAATCACATAACAAATGATGCCAAATCATTCAAATAGGCCAAGCAATGCATGCTAGTGGACTTGATACACACGACTAACAAGCTAGAATGTACTATAGCTATACAAAGCATGTCATGCATGACCAAAACAACACAAATCAGAGCTTAAGCATGCTAAAATATGGACAGAAGCTTCTTGAAGTTAAGCCAAAAGCATGCTAGAATGACATGTTAAAGCATGATACACATTAGGCTAATTCATGGAATTGCACTACAAGTGCATGGAGCATGCAAGGGCCTATTAAACCAAACCAAAATAGACCTAAGGCATAGGAAAAAAACACTAAAAACATGTTGAAATGGACTCAAAATAAGCTAGAATGACATGCTACTTCATGAAGCATACACGACTAGTTTATGAGGATTTACACTACAAGTGTATAAGGCATGCAAGGGCCAACCAAACCAACCCAAAAAATATCTAAGGCATGTTAAAAAAACACCAAAACCTACTGAGATGGCCCCAAAACAAGCTAGAAAGACATGCTCAAACATGAGGCACACAAAGCTAGTTTGTAAGATTTACACTACAAGTGTATTATGCATGCAAGGGATGATCAAGACAACCAAAAATAGTGGCATGCCATCTCAAAATAACCCCAAATACATGCTAAGAACAAGCCAACACAAGCTTAATAAACATGTTCAAACATGAGGCAAATATGACAAGTATTCAAAATAGAAGGAGAGGGGATGACCCTCTCTTATTTGAGACCCCAAAACCACCTTTCCACCACTGAAAATCTTCTGGATTTCAGTGGTAGAAAGGACATGCAAAGGCTAGAACAAGAGCCAAAAGGGATGGCTCAAAATAAGGCCTAACAAGGCCTAAGAGGGGGTAGACCACCCCCAACACAAAAGTGACCTTAAACAAACATTTTAAGGACTGAAAAATAGAACTTTTTGTAGTAGGAAGTTAAGCTTAAATCAACATGAAAATAGGTCTAAAAGCTTAAGCAAAACAAGGGGTTAAAGGGTTAGTTGACTCACCCTTGATGAACACCTTCAAAACCACAACTCCAGCAGGTTTTCCAAGCTCAAACCAATCCAACAACACCAAAACCAGCTCCTAAGCACCTCAGCAACAAAAGGATGGTGTTTGAGTGTGTGTTTGTGTGTTAAAGTATGATAAAACTACACTTTAAGGCACAAAAATGAAGAACAAGAGCAATATAGAGACAAAGGTGTATATGTATCTTTCCAGACACAAAATCTGAACCTAGAGGAGGGAGGAGGAGGTTCTCTCTTATAGAGAACCAATGCTCAAGCTTGTTGGACAAGCTTAGGGTTCAAGGCCATCCTTCTATACACGTGTATGGAGGATGGTTTTAGTGCCTTCCAGCTGTGACAGCTGGATGAAAATATCTCCAAAAAGGTGACAAAAAGCGGCCGACCACTTAAAGTGGTCGGCCGACCACCACAAGTGGTCTCCCAAGACAAAAACTGGTCGGCCATGGTGGGAGAGAGTCTAGAGCATGAAAACAATGTAGTGGTGTGGTGGCCGACCAGAAAAGGTGGCCCAAAGACCAAGGAGACCAGTTGGTCGACCAGAAAACTGGCTGGCGGGAAGAAAAGTGGTCTCCAAGGAGAAGAACTGGCCTCCCAAGCTTGTACCACCTTCCAAACAAGGAAAAAAAGGTTTGTGCCAAAAACAAACCAAAACGGATTCAAGACGAAAGTTCGAGAGGCAAGGGGTGCGGCAGGGAGCCTCGAAAACTAGTCTATGGGCATCAAAAGTGGTCTGTGACCACAAAAGTGGTCTCCCGGACCACAGTGTTCCTCTAGGCAGAGGCGACAAGGTGTGGTTCAAAAACCACGCCAAACAGAGAATGTTAAGCGGTCCCAAGACAAGTCGCGCGGCCGAAGACGTAGAAAATCGAAAATTGGTCTCCAAATGAGAAAAGTGGTCTACAACCACAAAAAGGTGGTCTACAAGACCACTCCCTCCCTCCAGGGAAGGGAAACAAGGCTTGGTCCACAAACCGAGCCAAAGCACAAAGAGTTTAGAGGCCCAGAGGCAAGGCTCTCAGCCAAAACTCCGGAAACTCAAAACGAGCACAACATGCACTATCACCGAGCGCTCAATCGACGACGTCTGAGTCTTAAGGTCAATCAAAAATAGGGTGTCTACACATACTAACATGAAACACCTCATGAACCCTAGAAAGTTGTGGCAGTAACGCCAAAAGATAAGCAACCTCCTCAATCTGCTCAAGGATTTCAAAAGGGCCAATAAATCGAGAGGACAACTTCCCACTCTTCCCAAATCTCATCAAATCCCGCCTAGGTCATATTTTCAAAAAGACATGATTGCCCACCTCAAAAGACAAGGGTCTTCTCCTACAGTCGTCGTAAGTTTTCTGGTGACTTTGAGCCGTAACCAATCTCTTATGAATAAGTGCTACTTTCTCCGTCGTTTCCCAAACTAACTCTGAACCCAACAAAAGGTGCATCACCCACCTCGGCCCAAAACCGAAGATCGACACGGTCAGCTATACAATTAGAACCTATTATTATAGGCAAACTCCACTAAAGGCAAGTGCCTCTCCCACAACCCTTTAAAATCAAGGACACAACCTTGATGCATATCCTTAAGGATTTGAATGGTACGCTTGAACTGTCCGTCAGTCTGAGGGTGATACGCAGTGCTAAAGGTCAATCTAGTGCCCAAGGCACTTTGCAAGCTCTGCCATAACCAAGTTGTAAAATGTGGATCTCTATCCGAAACAATCATTACAGGGACCCCGTGCAACCTCACTATGTCCCCAATGTAAAGGTCGGCAAGGTGGTCTACCGAATCACGCACGCGCATGGATATAAAGTGCGCCAACTTGGTTAACCGATCAACTACCAACCAAATGGCATCACTACCCCATTGAGCCCTTGGAAGACCCCTAACAAAACCCATTGTGGCATGCTACCACTTCCATTCGGCTATAGGCAAGGGTTACAACAAACCCACTGGCCTCTGATGCTCAGCCTTCACTTGCTGACAAGTAAGGCATTTCGATACAAACACAACTACATCTTTCTTCATACCTCTCCACCAAAACTGGAAAATCAGGTCATGATACATCTTTGTGCCTCCTGGATGCATCGCAAGGCACAAATGGTGAAACTCTCGGAGTACTTCCTCTTGGTAAGACTCTGGCACGAACAAACGATCATGGTATATTACACTCTGGTCGGGATACACATTCAATCCCCTCTCCACTTTCCCACTAGAGATCTTCTTGCAGAGGGTTTCTACTTCAAGGTCACTCTTATACGCCTTTAACACTCGGTTCACAAATGTAAGTTGGGCAACCAACCTAAACAAGGCCACAGATTCAACAGACTCGCTAAGATGCAGGTCAAACTCTCCAAGAGCACCCAACATCTCCCTGTAGCCCGACTTTCCGTGCTCCTTTCGGAGGGTGAATAACCCTATAGTTTGGACATCATTTGTGGTTCTGAATCTGATTTCACAAGTGCAATGCAAAATGGTGAAAACACAAAAGAGTCCAAATCAAACAACTCTTTTTGAAAAATCAACGTTTGAAACAAATGGCAAAAATGGACTGCTTTGCCAGATTATAGAGTCGCCACCTAAATATTTTTAGGAAACTTAAGAAACCTGAGACTCGTGCCAAAGGCCACTAGTCCGTCATCACCAAAGTGTCTCAGCTCGGGAACTAAAGTACGAGAGAGGAAGGCATGAATTGAGCACCCCACTCGCCCGATCAAAGATCGGCCTCTAATAATCATGATGTGTTTTTTTATTTACATTATATGCTCTTGTTCCGATTATTAACTATATTACTACGTGATGTGCACACAAGGTATAAACTAGTTTGCAAGAATTGAACACTTGATCTCATGCTTTGTTTTGAAATTGTTTTATGAATGTGCCACTTGAAAAAGTGGGCTTAAAATGGACATTTAATTGAACCATCCCAGTTCAAGCATCTAGCTTTCATCCATAGGCATTCAAACAATTATATCATTTAAGCAATTAGTGTAGAAACCCCATTTTTGACGGCCTTTATGAGTTGGACACCATTGCATGCACACCTGATGATGAGTTTGTTTGCTCCTCAAGTGCTCGAAGTCCTCGGTGGGATGCCACAGCTTTGAGCCTTTCAAACCCCATACCCTGTTGCCTCAGTTTTGGACCAAGCCTTGGTTCTCCAAGCATGTAGCCTCTGGTTGCCTGTCGGCCACCCCTTTTGGGCTGCTGGCCATCACTTTTTGGTTGCCAGACACCAATGATGGTCGGCCAGCCACCACTGTCTTTTGCAAATATTTTGTGACAGATGTGCTAGTTGTTCACAGATGCATGCATCTGCCCCCACGTGTAGGGCTGGATGTTCTTGAGAGGAATTCATGTTTTCTATACATAGGAGCCCCCTCTCTCATGTTTTAAGGTTGGAAACATTTTAGAACAAAAATTTTCCTCTCTCTCTAGCAAATTCCTATACTTTTGTCTGCAAATCCTTAACCTTTGCCTATACACCCTCAACCAAACCTTCTCATCTTTGAGCTGAGGCACTTTTGAGCTTGGTTTGAGCTCTTGAAGGGTGTGTTGTCTTGGTTTTGTTGCTTGAATTGGTTTTCCTCTTCAAAGGTATAAGGTTTTATCTATTAGCTTGCTTTCTCTACTCTTTTTCTTGCAATTTCCCAACTGATTTTGGGCTGTAAAACTTCTGTATTTTTGGGCTGAAACTTAGGTCCTAAGGCCATTAAAGGTTGAGGGGTTGATAATCCTTCTTTGTACCTTGTTTTGAAGGCCTTTGCCCTTGTGTTTCCCATCCTTTTACTACCTTTTCCTAAGCTTTTAAACACTATTTTTTTAGTGGCCAAAATCATGTTTTGAAGTCCAAATTTGGAGGGGTTAGCATTCCCTTCTTGTGTCTTGCTTACTAGCCTAGGTTGCTCCATGTTTTTACTTATTAATCTAGCTTTTGTTGTCTTAATTCCAAGATGTTTTAGGACTTAATTTAGACTATTTTAGCATTGTTTTGGGTTGTTAGTTGCATTTGAACTTTATTTTGCATGCTTATAGTGTAATTGTCCTCATGAGTTTGGTGTTCTAGTCCTTAGACACCACCTATTTTGAGTTGATAGATTCATGCTTTTCTCAATCATTTTCGTCACTAATAATCTCTGCAACCTCCCTCTTTTCTTGGCTTTTGTTTTTCTTTGAGGGTTGTTTCAAGCCTCTTGTTCTTTTAAGCATGAGATTTAGGTTGTCATGCTAAATGGTTTAATCCCTTTTAGGGGTTCATTGACATCTCTTTCATGTCTTACGTTAACGCTTGGTTTGGTACTTCACTCCATTAGAGGACTTAAACTCACCCTTCGGACTCAATTGATTAAAGAATGGTTGGTAATTTAAAATGGCGTAAATTGAGGCTAAAAGTGGTGAAAGATAATAATTTGGTTGTGTTCAATCGAACGTTAATTGAACAAATGGAAGCTTGAACCATTTCATACTCACTAGTGATGAAATGTTTCAAGGTTCCAAGGTCACTATTTCCCTTGATCATTCATGATAGGGAGGTGGTTTTTAAAGTCTTATTTTGTTGCATTTATTGAACTTGCACACTTTGGTTCACAAGCCATCATGCAATGAAATTTCTTGAGTTGGTGGTTTGTGGCTTAAGCTCACTACTCCTTTGATTTGTTCATGAAAAGGAGAGGTGAGTTGTGCAAACAAACCCTTTAAATACCTTGTGCATTGCTCTATTTGTTCTATGTTGTAGCAAGGTGAACTAGGCAGTAGTGGTTGGCAAGCCACTTTCCATGGCCAGCAGGCCACCTTTGATGGCCGGCCAACTATCACTGGTGGCCTCCAGGCCTCATCACTGGCCGACCAACCACTGATGCAAAATTTGACAACATGTTTATAAGGCAGACTAGAGTTATTCTGGAAGTGGGCAACAATGTATGTGTTCTATTGTGCAATGGAGGCTCTCCGGAAGCAGAACAATGACTTTTTGGGTGGAGCCCGAGCACGTGCATGAGCTTTCCTTGCATTCCGATCTTGTTTAATTTTAAATATTTTGATTAAATATTTGTTGTAATTAATTAGTTGTAGCTAGTTAATTTTGTGAAGTGTTGTAATTTGATTAGCTAGAATAGTTAGTTAATTCATTTGTTGTAATAATTAAGTAGTTTAGCTAATTTCATTTGTTTTGTAATAATTAGCTTAGCTTTAATTAGTTAGTTAATTAGCTTAGTTCATTTGGACTCTCATTCGTGAGAGCGCAATGATGTAATAACGTGTATGTCTTCCAATCGCACGCCTTTCTCCTTTTTATTTACCTGTTTACGATGGTTAGATTAGAACATCATGTTTTGTTTAGGATACTTCATGCTTGCATCCATTTGTATTGCATGCACCGTGGCTCAGTTCATCATTCTAAGTTGCATTGTCAGAATACTTCTTTGAATACGTGCTTAGGTCACATGCTATCAAATTGTTTCACATGCCATGTTAGGTAGCCAAGCCTATTTAGATTGCATATCGCATGTATTGTATTAGTCATATTGCATAAGTTAGGATCATGCATCTTTCTAACTTTATCTCTTTTTTTTGGCTTAGAGTACTGGGTGAGCCTTTACTCGCTTTAACATATCGCACGTATGTGACTGTTGCCATGTTTAGCATGCTTGCCATGAGGCTAATTGCTTAAGTTCTATAATTGCTTGAATGTCTGTGGATGAAGGCTAGTTGCTTGAATTGGAACAATTTGAGTAATGCTCATATGCGATCACTTTTTCATGTGGTACATATTTTGAAACAATTTTCAAAAACAAACATGACTTGAAATGTTCCAATTCTTGCAAATTTAGTTTATACTTGTGTGTGTGCGCATCACATAGTAATGCTAGCCTAATAAACTGGAACAAGAGCATATAATGTACATAAGATTCATATCATGATTAGTAAAGGCCGATCTTTGATCGGGCGAGAGCGGTGCCCAATTCATGACCTTCCCCTCTCGTACCTAAGTTCCCAAGCCGAGACAATCTTGGTGATGACGGACACGTGGCCTTTGGCACGAGTCATGGGTTTCCTAAATTTTCCTAAAACAAAATATTTAGGTGGCGAGTCTATATCTGGCAAAGCAGTCCATTTTTGGCATTTTGATTCAAAATTGATTTTCCAAAAGATTTGCCAAATTTGGACTCTTTGGTGATTGTCTATTTCGCATTGCACTTGTGAGATCAGATTTAGAACCGCAGGAGTTTGAACTGTAGGGCTTATTTTGCCTTCCGAAAGGGGACGCGAAAAAGTTGAGCTACAGTTTCTGGCGACTCCGCTGGGGAATTTTGAGAACTTGACTTGAAAATCATGATATGAAATTTTATCTACACTTATATGTTTTTTGCATTGCATTTGCATTGGTGCGTTTAAATCACTGTGTTTTCCATCTGCTATTCCTGGACGGTTTGCCGGAGGCTTGCCTAAAAAGCTTGCCAAAAGGCTGACCGATCACGGGCTCTGCCATGGTGGGAACACAACCCTTGGATCAAGACTACCGCTGTACCGTTTGATCCTCCTTTCACTTCTCGGTGTTAGGTGTGAGAGGTATATTAGGTAGTCTTGCTGAGGTACCCTTTTTGACCATTTGGCTTAGTTGCATATCGAAAGCCATAGAGACTGTTCCAAACTATGACATAATGCTTACCCAAAAAACAAGGATTGCGTGAAACTGCTTTGTTTGAATAGTGAACCCTAGTTCCTGACGAAACTAGGATAAGGTAACCCTACCCCCTTATAGTGGTGTTTTGGCTCTCACTTAACTAGTATGTGCTTTACAGTGAAACTATGTAGGAACGTGCGTATCAGTTGCAAGTTGAGTATCACTTTTGGAGGCAAAATTCAGTGTTGAGTACAGTCCTGCAACTTTGATTACATTTGTTTGTTGTTGACATCTAAGCTAAGGTGCTGTGCGGTTTCTGATTACTGCTTTCCTTTTGCTTTATTTCTTTTTGCTAGGTAGTATAACATCATGGCTTCGGACAGTTCGGATATCCCCCAAGCACTTGGGACCCATGTCAGAAGGCTTTACAGAGCCAGAGATTTTGTTAGGGGACTGCCCGTGTTTACTTCGCTCCCGTCGGTTACTAGACAGAAGGGAGTAAGGCAGAATTCACCAGTTCAATTTCTACAGCAGTCACCCCTCACTTCGCCTGCATGTAGTTAGGCTCAGTATTCTACATCTAGCCCAGTATGAGATCACTCGCCAATTCTAATGGCATAGTATCCCCCAGTCAGTATGGAGGACCTAATCTATCATCTTCAGCAAATAGTTGAAACCATGCAGCAAGACCCTGCTCGTCAGGCCGAAGTCACAGCACGTCAGGCTGAGATAATAAACAGGTTGCAACAACAATAACCACAACCAGCAGCAGCTTCTGCATCTCATGCACCTCCTACGGGTATTCCAGTACCCAGAGCCACAGCCCATGTTAAGAATGAGGGCAATCTGGCAGAGTCGATCCCACCTCAAGCCTCCAAAGCACTTGTTTATCAAACCGAGCATCCATTCGAGTTTGACGTCGACCCGACTGTGCCTGAGATCAACAAACTGGAGAAGCTCTTCAAAAGGGCGCATGGTGTTAACTCTATCCCTAACATAGAAGATGGGTATACCGACTCTGCAGTGTCATTGCCAGATCGGTTCAAAATGCCACAAAAAGATCGATTTGATGGTTCTGGAGACCCCAAGGTTCATCTTTGGCTGTTTTTAGACACTGTGGCAGATGGGCCTGACCAGATTGCAGAAGCTCTCACTCTTTGACCGGACTATGTTGGGAATAACAGCTATCTAGTATGTGAAACTGGAGGACTCTGTGAAGCAAAGTTGGGAGGAAATGGCTGAGGCCTTTGTTGCACAATACTCGTACAACACACAAATTGAGGATATAACTCATGATCTCGAGGCAACGCACCAGGAGCCGAAGAAGGGCTTCTCAGAATTCGTGACAAGATAGACGACCAAAGCTTCAGTGATGACCACATGACCTTCTGAGAAAGATCAGATAAGGATGTGTAGACACCCCATTTTTGACGGCCCTTCAAGACTTAGATGTTCTTGTAGGTACATCCGATGATGAGTCCGTTTGCTCGCCAAGCACTCGAAGTCCTCAGCGGAACGCCACAGCTTTGAGCCTTTCAAACCTGTATCCATTTTGTCTCATTTTTGGACCAGGCCTTTATCTTTCCAGCCTACAATCTTTGGTGGCTTGCTGACCATCCTTGGAGGCTGCCAGCCATCATTTCTTATCTACCTGCTATTGATGTGCCTTACCAACCATCAATGATGCCTTGCTGGCCATCACTGATGGTCGGCCGGCCACCAGTGTTTTCTGCAGATATTTTATACCAGCTGTTTGCACAAATGCTTGCATCTGTCCACACGTAGAGGGCTGGATCTCCTTGTATGGATTTCATATTTTTTATATATAGGGACCCCCTCTCTCATGTTTTGAGGTTAGAAAATTTTAGACTCAAAATTTTCCTCTCTCTACAATTCTCTCTCCCTCTCTCTACAAATTTTCTACACTTTTGCCTATAATTCCTACACTCTTGCCTATACACCCTTAACCAAACCCTCTCATCTCTGAGTTGAGGTGTTATTGGGCTTGGTTTGAGCTCTAGAAGGTGGTATTTGCTTGGAATTGTTGCATGGAATCACTCTTCTCTTCAAGAGGTATAATACTAGCTTTGTAGGCTTGCTTTACATACTTGTATTCCTATCTTGTTTTCATTGTTTTGGGCTGTTTTTGAGCTGGAAAAAAACTTGTTTTTATGGGCTAAAATTAGTGTTTTCAGCCATTTAAGGTTAGTGGGTGGTTCATCACTCTTTATTCCTTGTTTAAAAAGCCTTTGCACCTTTGTTTCCCATTTCCAAACCAAATTTTTTTTTTGGGTCTGTAAACACTGATTTTCAGTGCTTTTTTAATGGTAAAAAACATGTTTTGAAGTCCAAATTTGGAGGGGTTAGCCTCCTCTCCTTGTGTCTTGTTTGCTAGCCTAGTTGGTGCCATGCTTTAGCTTATTTTGCTAGCTTGTTATAGTTTAATTCCAGCATGTTTTAGCCTTTGATTTAGGTTGTTTTAACTCCGTTTTGGGTTGGTTGTTGCATTTGAGTCTTGTATTACATAGTTGTAGTGTAATAGTCCTCATAAGCTTGGTGTTGTAGGCCTTTAGACACCACTTGTTTGAGTTGATTGCATGTTTTTGGTGCTTTTCACACTTCATTTCAGCACTAATCATCTCTGCAACCTCCCTCATTTCTTGGCTTTTAATTTTTCTTTGAAAGTGGTTTCAAATCACTTGTTTGCCTAAGTGTGAAATTGAGGTTTCATACTTAATGGTTTAATCCCTTAGGGGGTTCATTACCAACGGTATGATACTTCTTTCATACCCAAAGCAACTTGTGTCATGAGCTTTTCTTTCCATTAGAGGACTTTAACTCACCTTTTGGACTTAATTGGATGAAGGAATGGTTGGTAAAGTAAAATGAGTAACTAAAACTTGGGACTAAAAGTGAGCCAAGATAAGAATTTGGTTGTGTTTTGATGTGTTCAATTGGACGTTAATTGAACACATGGAACTTGGACCATTTCATACTTGTTAGTGATGAAATGATCCAAGTCTCCAAGGTCAACTTCTTCTCTTGATCTTTCATGAAAGGGGGGAGGTTTGTGTCTCATTTTGCATTTATTGAATTTGCACCTATTGAATCACAAGCCATCATGCAATGAAATTGCTTGAGTTGGTGGTTTGTGGCTTAAGTTCATCAATCCTTGGATTTGCTCATGAAAATGAGGGGTGAGTTATGCAAACAATCTGTGGAAATACCCTCTTTTTGCTCTGTTTGTTCTCTGTTGCAGCAAGTTGAACCAGTGCATCAGTGGCTGGCAGGCCATTATCCATGGCCGGCAGGTGGCCGGTAGAGCACCATTGATGGTCGGCAGGCCACTTCCATGGCCGGCAGGTGGCCGACAGTCTTTACCAGTGGCCGGCTGGCCATTGATGCAAATCTCAGTAGAATGTTAGTAAGGTGGAGCAAAATGGTTCTGGAAGTGTTCAACTCTACAAACAGAGGCTTTCGGGAGCGGAGCGGAGATCCTTTCGGGTGATATCCGAGCATGTGCATCTTCCATTTCCCGAGGCAGAGTAGTGGTAGAGTAGTTAAATACTTTAATTACTTAGCTTATTTGCATTTGTGTTATAATTTAATTAGCTTACTAGTTAGTTAAATTATAAGTGTTGTAATAATTAGTTAATTAGTTTAGCTAGTTATTCATTTGGTTTTGTAATAATTAGCTTCATTAGGTTAGCTTAATTAGCTTAATTAGCTTAGCTCTAATTAGTTGCTAGTTAGTTTTTCTTTATTCATTCGGACTCTCTTTCGGGAGAGCAAAATGTAATAATATGTATGTCTTCCAACTCCACGTCTTTCTCCCTTTTATTTAATCGCTTTTGATGGTTAGATTAGGGACATATTTCAATTAGCATACCTTATGTTTTTATCTCTTCATCTTGTATTGCATGCACCGAGGCTCGGCGCATCATTCAAACTACATTGTCATTTTAATAATTCTTTGAATACGTGCTTAGACTGCATGTCTTGAATTAATTCATATGCCATATTAGTAGCCGAGTCTAGTAATTGCGTATTGCGTGTGTTGCATTAGACATCTTGTATAGTTAGTAATCATGCATATTTTTCTAACTTTTTTATTTTATCTTAGCTTGGAGTTCTAGGTGAGTTTTTAGTGCTTTAGCATACTTGCATAAGTGTGAGTGATTGCCATGACTAGCATGCTTGCCATGAGGCTAAGTTCTTACTTGATAAAATGCTTGAATGTCTGTGGATGAAGGCTTATTGTTTGAATTGAAATGATTCAACAAATGTAAATTTTAAGCCCATTATGTCTAGTGGCCAATTCACAATTTTAAGCCCACTTTGTTGAGTGGCAAATTCGCAAACTTTAAGCCCACTTGAGGTGGCAAATTCAAACCCTTTTCACAAAACAAACATGAAATTGAGTTGTTCCAATTCGAGCAAACTAGTCTATACTTGCTTGTGCGCATCACATAGTAAAGTTAGCCTAATAACGGGAACAAAAGCACATAATGTTGATAAAAAATCATATCATGATTAGTAGAGGCTGATCTTTGATCGGGCGAGTAGGGGTGCTCAATTCATGACCTTCCCCTCTCGTACCTAAGTTCCGGAGCCGAGACAACTTTGGTGATGACAGACACGTGGCCTTTGGCATGAGTCATGGGTTTCCTAAATTTCCCCAAAAATAAAAATATTTAGGTGGCGATTCTATATCTGGCAAAGTAGTCCAATTTTGGCATTTTGATCCCAAAATTGATTTTCCAAAAGGTTTGTCGGATTTGGACTCTTTAGTATTTATCAATTTCACATTGCACTTGTGAGATTAAATTCAGAACAGTGGGAGTCTGAATTGTAGGGCTTTCTTTCAAATCTTCCAAAAAGGGGGCGTGAAACAGCCGAGCTACAAGATGGTAGTCCACAATCTGCACGAAAAATTATTGCAGAAAAAGATCGTGCTTCTTTTGTTCACATTCACCAAGCTCCATGAGATCGGAGTTCAGATTGAAGATGCCATGAAACAAGGGTTGATTAATGATGAGAAAGAGCAGGCCAAGAGGACTTTTGTCCGTAGTTCCAATGCAACCACCAGTGGTAGCACACCTGCACGGCCAGTTGATTTGAGTGTTGTCACCACCACAACCAAGATCGCCAATCCCTTTGCCAATACAGCACCACAAACTTCAAACAACCCCGCCTGATCTCAAAGGACCTTTACCCTACTCTACATGCCTTTATCTCAAGCCATGAAGGTGTTGATCAAAAACGGGCACCTCAAACCATTAGAGCCACGCCCATTACCTAATCCTCTCCCATCCAAACACAACCTAGCCAAGTACTGTGCTTTTCACCAGTAGCATGGTCACGACATCGACCAATGCTTCAGGCTACATCATGAGATTCAAGATCTCATCGACAATAAGGTGATTGCACCACCCCAGAAAGCAAATGTAACTACCAACCCTCTCCCGACTCACAATCAAGTTCCCCCACCTCACAATCTAAACCTAATCCATACATTGCCCATCCCCTATGACCCCAACGTATATATTACCCCTTCCCACCTATCTAGACCGATGGTGTTCATTCCTAAAAGCACAGATTTTTGCATGATGGACACGTCCACACTTCAACCTAAACCTATGGTGGTGACAGTTGCAGAAGAAGGGAGGCTGGCCTTAGAGGAGAGTGCAAGTCCATTGCTTGAGTGCTCTGAGGACTTGTTTAAGGGAGTGTATGATCTAAGCTGCTACATCGTGCCAATTGATCAAGTCAGGCCAGAAGTGATATTGCCAACTATAGTGGGGGTCAATGTGGTTAGGGAGGATAGCCCGAGCCAAGGTTTGGATGATTTGGCTGAACTTGAGGAGGACTTACACAACCTGCAATTCTTCGATGAACAAGATCAAGGGCATATGCAGATTGACTGGTTCAATTTAAATGGATCAGCGGACAACTCTTGGTGGTTAAGTGATGAACCTGGCAGGGAGGAAGGAACTGAAACAAAACTGGAAGAAAATGGAGCAAGAATTGCTGTAGTGGCCAGAATGGCCGATGAAAAGGGGAAACTACTGGAGAACACCGGCGTGAACAATTCAGCTTAGGAACTGGGCACTGTGAGTACTATGAGTATTGTGGACACAGAACAGGAAGCTGCGCTGAAGCAGTTTGCACAAGAGAGGATCGAAGAAAACCAGGAAGCTGTAATAGCCCAACACCCTGCGAGGAATGCTTGTGATGTGAGAGTGATCCAAATGGAGCCGGACAACTGTTTGTCGGCTACCAAAGGTATATGGTGGGAGGACAACGATCTACTTCTAGCTCACACCGATGAGGACTGAGATGAGTGCCTTCCAGACAATACATAGTACGCTGAAGAGATTGACCACATGACAAGAAGTGGGCGGTATTTCAAGCTACCGCACTTAGATCAAGCTAAGGCATCTGGCAAAGATAGAGAGGTTGAGAAGCAGTTAGAGGAAGAGGCAGTGCTAAAGCAACTAAAGAAAATCCAAGCCGACATCTCAATCTGAGGTTTTCTTATGGCCTCCCGGGTGCATCGACAGGCTGTATTGTTAGCAATGGACAAAGCTAAGCTATCCATTGACACTACCCCTGAACAACTTACGGGATTGGTCTTCTTAGGTGACGTCGGGCCAACAATAACCTTTTTCGATAAAGAACTGTAGCCGGAAGGCTTAGTTCATAACAAACCCCTGTACATATCTGTTGAGTGTAGAGAAAAATGGGTACCGGTGGTACTGGTTGGCACCAGTTCAACTATCAATGTCTGTCCTTCCCACACAGCTTATGTCATCGGCCTTAAACCAGTAGACTTCGTGCCCACAGCCCAAGTGATTCAGGCATATGATAATACAAGAAGGGAGGTTATGGGCACAATTCAAATCAGAGTTCAAGTGGGCCCAGCTCAACAGGATGTCGAGTTCCATGTCTTGGATGACTCGACCACCTTCAACTTACTGCTGGGGAGACCCTGGCAACATCTGGTGAAAGCAGTCACCTCTACCCTCCACCAAATGTTAAAATACCCTCACGAAAGGGAGTGGCGATTGTTTTCGAAAATTCATCATTTCATCCCCCGCCAAAGTTAACTACACCAGTGCTGGAGATCGTTCATGGCGAGGAGGATGTTTTTCTCCCAGGGTTTACTCTAGCTGAGGCCCGGACAGTGCGAACCATTTTGGCCGTTGATGAGGGCATGTATGTTAGCGCCCAATTAATCTATTTCATCAATAAACTGCACCATTTGCCAGGAATGGGACTTCAAAGAACTGGCTGAAAATATGTCACAGCATTGGCCAACGTACCGCATAATCTGTATGCCTTTGGTCTGGGATATGTACCCACCGAAGAGGATTAGGTCAGGAAAAAGGAAGAGATGGTAGGTAGAGCCAGAGCCAAGCAGGTTGGGAAACACTATGAGTTCATTCATAGGCCGATCCGGGGAATGCTGAATGGCTGCTTTGTTCAGGAGGGAGAAGATTTCCCCTTTTACGGTTTTCCCGAGCCCTGGATGAATTCTGTGAAGCAACGTGTTCCTGGCTTCGAAATCTTCTTCGACGTACAGTTGCAAGACTGTGATGCTGAGGAAAAGGCTGGACCAAGTGCTGAAACTGAAAAGAGCATAGAAAGTGACTCGGACAACAGCGAGCTTGGAATAAGGGCAGCATTGGCATGTCTCCTTATAGATCCTCTGGCTGACTCAGAGAACTTGGAGGACAACCTTACCATCTCCATGATCGGGGACCAACCGAGTGTGAACTTATCTGGCAGCATTTTGGATGCATTTGAAGCACCATCTCTTGTCTGGCAGCTGAAGGAGGGCTACCTGTCTAGTTCTGAGTCGAGTAATGAGCCAGAATCTGATTCCACAGAGTCTGTGGAGTCGGAATCAGATTCTGGTTCTTCTAAGTTTGAGTCTGGTATTCCTAGGGGTCGTAACCCGGATGCCAAGGTCTTGTCCAGGTCTTCTTTTTCTTTTCCTTTTGAGTTGATTGTAACTGAAGAGCTGGACCTTATAAATGAGGATGTTGCTGATTCTTAGTATTTCTCTGTACCGCTTGTTTATTACATTGACCAAGATTTTCAGAATTTTAATGAAAACAAAGAGGAAGGAATTCCTCTGGTTTTGAAAAACTTGATTAATCGAGAGGAGGAGAGGTTTGCAAAACCCAATTCTGATGAAATCATTGCTATTAATGTAGATATTGAGAAGGATCCGCATCTGGTCTAGATCGGGTCCACGTTGTCTTCGGAGGAGCGCAAGCATTTAGTCGCTTTATTAAAAGATTTCAAATATATTTTCGCGTGGTCCTATGAAGACATGCCTGGAATCGATCCTAAGATTGTATAGCATCAGATCCCTCTTGACCCCAAGGCCCGACCCATTAAGCAGAAGTTGTGAAGAATCCGTCTGGATTGGGCGTTGAAGATCAAAGAAGAGGTCACTAAGCAGATCGAAGTAGGTTTCTTGTTAGTATCTAAATATCTGACTTGGTTGGCCAACATCGTCCCTGTGCCGAAAAAGGATGGTAGAATCTGGGTGTGTGTGGACTTTCGGGATTTGAACAGAGCCAATCCGAAGGATGACTTTCCCCTGCCGCACATCGATGAATTAGTGGACTTCACTGCGGGTCATGCATTGCTATCCATCATGGATGAATTTTCCGAGTATAACCAGATTTTGATGGCGCCCGAGGGTAGAGAGAAAACTGCATTTACTACGCCATGGGGTACCTATTGCTATCGGGTTATGCCGTTTGGGCTGGAGAATGTCGGGACTACCTATCAAAGGGCTGCAACCACCATTCTGCATGATATGATCCATAAAGAGGTCGATGTGTACGTGGACGACATGATTGTGAAGTCCAAAGAAAGAGAGGGTGTGGCTCGACCTTTTTTGCACCCCCTTTCGGAAGGTTTGAAAGAAAGCCCCATAATTCGGACTCCCGCCGTTCTGAATCGAATCTCACAAGTGCAATGTGAAATTGATAAATACCAAAGAGTCCAAATCTGGCAAATCTTTTGGAAAATCAATTTTAAATCAAATAATGCCAAAATTGGGCTGTTTTGCTAGATACAAAGTCACCACCTAAATATTTTTGTTTTAGGGAAATTTAGAAAACCTTGACTCATGCCAAAGGCCATGTGTCCGTCATCACCAAAATTGCCTCGGCTTGGGAACTTAGGTACGAGAGGGGAATGTCATGAATTGAGCACCCCCGCTAGCCCGATCAAAGATCGGCCTCTACTAATCATGATATGTTTTTTTATCAACATTATGTGCTCTTGTTCTGGTTATTAGGCTAATATTACTATGTGATGCGCACAAGCAAGTATATACTAGTTTGCTCAAGTTGGAACAATTCAACTCATGTTTGTTTTGCGAAAATGGTTTGAATTTGCCACCTCAAGTGGGCTTAAAGTTTGTGAATTTGCCACCAAACATAGTGGGCTTAAAACTGTGAATTGGCCACTAGACATAGTGGGTTTAAAACTTACATTTTGTTGAATCGTTTCAATTCAAGCAACAAGGCCTCATCCACAAGGATTCAAGCAGTTTATCAAGTAAGAATTTAACCTCATGGCAAGCATGCTAGTCATGGCAATCACTCACACTTATACAAGTATGCTAAAGCACTAAAGACTCACTTAGTACTCCAAGCTAAGAAGATATGAGTTAGGAAAATATGCATGATTCCTAACTATGCAAGATGTCTAATGCAACACATGCGAAGACCGCAATTAATAGGCTCGACTACCAATATGGCATATGAATTAATTCAAGACATACGGTCTAAGCATGTATTCAAAGAATTATTGAAATAACAATGCAGTTAGAATGATGCGCCAAGCCTCGGTGCATGCAAGATAAGATGAATGGATGCAAGCATAAGGTATGCTAATTAAAATATAATGCTCCTAAACTAACCATCAAAAGCGGTTAAGTAAAAGGAAGAAATACGCGGGGTTAGAAGACATATACATTATTACATTTTGCTTTTGCAAAGGAGAGTCCAAATGAACAAAGCAACTAGCTAAACTAAGCTAATTAAGCTAAGCAAGCTACTTAACTAATTATTATAAAACTTGAATGAAATAAATTAACTAACTATTCTAAGCTAATTAAAATATTACAACAACTAAATAATTGAACTAGACTAAGTTAATTAAATATTACAACTCAAATTAATTAGCTAAAACTAATTAAGCTAATTAATTACAAAACAATTGCAACTAATAATCAAACTAAGTAACTAAACTAAGTTAATTAGCTACCCTGCCTCGGGAAATGAAGGACGTGCACGCGCATGCTCGGTTTCCACCTGAAAGGACCTCAATTTTGCTCTCGAAAGCCTCTGTTTGCATAGTTAAACACTTCCAGAACAATTTTGCTGCACCTTACTAACATTCTGCTAAGGTTTGTATCAGTGGCAAGCCGGCCACTGGTAAGGACTTTTCATTTCTTCTCTTTTTCTTTTTTTTTTTAATTCTTTACATTTTTCTTTTTTTGTTCTTTTTCTTCTTTTTCTTGCTCTAACTTTTGCCTGGGTCGCCCTTCCGGGTTTTCGGCCCAGCGAGCCTCTCAAAGGGTAAAAGTGTAGCTTTGTCCATGTCAAATGGTTTTGAGATCCGGAAGTCATCTGAATCTAGGAGAATGGCTGTTGTTCGCTAACGATGCAGGAGTCCATCCAATGGGGGGCTGAATTTGCTCCTAGTGTTATGGATAGGAACTAGGTTATCCTTCAGCAATATTTTCTTCTTTCCTCCCTTCTGGGATTTGGCATTCTTGCCGATCTTCGTCTTTGACTCTTCGAGCACATCTGACATTTTTGCCCCTAGTTCGAGGGGTACTTCTGATCTAGCTTTTCAAGCTTCCTTTTGATCATATATGATATTCTCGCCCCTGATTCATGGGCTGCTTCTGATCTAGCCACACGGGCCTTACATTGTGGTTGGTCGTTGAACATTCTGAATCTAAGTTCAAGGTTTGAAAGTGAGGGATCGAGTCTCGAGGCTGAGAGCAATCCTAAGCTGCACGATCTCAAGGGCAATTCCACACAGGTCTTCACAGGACTGCGCAGAAATATTTTTTGAAAATTTTTAAGAAAGCGACAAATTGCTCGCACTGAAGACAATGTAGAACCAATCTGGATCAAGCTAGGGTCCTTCTTAGTACTCACACTAACAAGCATGATTTCAATCATTAAGGGCTTAGCATGCCTCTCTTTCTCTCAGTTGATCAAATTTTGCAAAACTCGAGGAATTCCTTCCTCTTTGTTTTCACCGCAGTGTTCAAAAAGTTTTGAAAAACTTAGGTCAATGCAATGATTTAAAGGTGTAGAAGAGCAGGTGAGATGGGCTACCGTTTCACTCAAATATGCTGGCACAACAGACGCAAGGTAGAAGCAAACACAAGAGTGTGAAAATTCACTATTGTTCCATTCATAACTTCTGGCGTAACTGGCTCCAAGACAAAAATAGACTCAAGAGAAAGCAAAAAGACAAACACAAAACAAAATAGTGATGCCCGAGGGAACACCCCTGGAATCACCCGACTCTAACAAAATAGGATTGACTCGATACAACAAAACAGACTCAACAGGATTGACTCGATACAACGAGACAAACTCAACAAGACTGACTCGATACAACAAGACTGACTCGACAGGACTGACTTGATACAACAAGACTGACTCAACAAGACTGACTCGATACAACAAGACAGACTCAATACCCAAGTCAGAAAGTACAAAAACTAGCATTCACAAATGCTCAAAATAGTGGGTGCCATACGCCACATCTGGAGTAAACTGAGTGCCGCCTGCAGGTGGTTCATCCCCTGATCACATAACAACACAGGTCCAGAGTACCCGAGGGATATTAGACCCTTCTGAAGCTATGGTTCCAAGACTACTTAGCAAAAGAGAAAACAGACAGCATCTCAGCTTGATTTCACCAGAACCATCATGAGCGAAGCTGAATGACTGTGCTCCCTACAGAATTCTGCCCAAAATTCTGCCCTGTAAACTAATATCCTCAGGTAAAACCGATTCTTCCAAATACTGATGCCCGTAGGCCTGATACCCAGACTTGCAAACTGATACATGCATTCCCTGTAGAGACACACTCTAAAAGCACATAATAAGCAAGTGAGAGCCAAAACACCCCTATGTTGGGGGTAGGGTTTCCCTGTCCTATTTTGTCAGGAGCTAGGGTTTCACTACGCATGCAGCGGTTTCAAACAACCAAGAATCGGGTAAGCAACCTGTCCTAGTTTGGAATAGTCACTATGGATTCCGAATATGCACTAGGTCGAATGGTCAAAAAGGGTGCCCCGGCAACAACCGGGGTTTGTGTTTCCATCGTGGCAGAGCCCGTAACCGGTCAGCCTTATGGCACGCTTAACAAAGCAAGCCTCCGACAAACCATTCAGGAATAATAGACGGCAAACACGGTGTCCTAGGCGCACTGATGCAAATGCAATGTAAAGCAACACATAAGTGTAGTCAAAACAAGATATCATGAGTTCGAGTCAAGCTCTCTAACTCCCCAGCAGAGTCGCCAGAAACTGTAGACGTCCCTGAACGTCCCGGGAGGGAAATCCCATTTCATTCGTTTGTGGGCTCACTACAGTTCAGGACTCAAATTGTCACGGTTCTAAATCTGAACTAAAGAGTCCAAATCCGGCAAATCGTTTTTGAAAGCAGATTTTTTTGTAAAGAAGTGTCAAACATGGACTGCTTTGCCAGATACAGAGTCGCCACCTAAATACTTTTTTATAGGAGAATTTAGGAAATCCTGACTTGTTTGCCTAAGGCCACGTGTCCGTCATCACCAAAGTTGCCTCCGCTCGGGAACTTGGGTACGATTGGGGAAGGTCAGCTATGAGCACTCCCGCTCGCCCGATCCGAAGATCGGCCTCTACTAACCATGATATCTAGTTTTGAAAACGTTATGTGTTCTTATTTCGATTAATTAGCTAATCTTACTATGTGATGCGCATAACACAAAAGTATAGACTAGATCGCCTAATTTGGAACAAAGCATTGCATATCCGTTTGTTCGGAAAATGGTTTGAAATTTGCTACTCGCAAGTAGGCTAAAATACGGATTTCAACGAGTTGTTCCAACTCAAGCAATCCAACCTTCACCCACAGGCATTCAGGCAGTTATAACACATAAGCACATAGCCTCATGGTAAGCATGCTATCATGGCAACACTTACACTCATGCAAGGATGCTAAAACATAAATGCTTACCGAGTACTTCAAGCCAAAATAGAAACTAGTTAATAATCATATGCATGATCCTAGTTCATGTTAAGATGGCTAATGTAACACATGCAAGATGCAACTACAATAGGCTCGGCTATTCTAAGATGACATGTGATGATGCTACAACTAACACGTATTCAACTTGGAATTGAAATACAATGCAGTTAGTATGATGCGCCGAGCCCGGTGCATGTAAGACAAATGTATGGATGCACGCATGCATAGCATAAGGTATGCCAATTTAAATATGCCCTAATACTAACCATTGAAAGCAGGTAAGTAAAAGGGAGAAAGAAGTGGGGGTTGGAAGACATACACACACTCACACACACTTATTACACAATTTCCCTCACTCGGAGGGTCCGCAAGAATAATACAGGCCGAATAATGAACCAACTATCCTAGCTAATTAATTATTACAAAACTTCTAATTAATTAACAAATTAATTACAAAAATAGCCCAAATATGAAACTAAAGAGACCGCCGCAGCTCTGCCTCGAAATGCGTGGATGATGCATGCTCGATTTGCCTTGCCCGAAAACCCGCTGCCATGCCATTGTTGCCTCTATTTGCACTGTCCTATACCTCTGAGGACTGTGAAAATCCTAGAGATGCCTCTGAATTGCTCCCTGAGCATTGTGAGATGCCACCGACCGAGGCATAAGATCACCGGCCATTGATAAATGGTCATCGACCAATTGTTGGGCCATCGGCTAATTATTTTTGGTCGGTCGGTACTGTAGGTAGCTGGTCGGCCAAATCTTCCTGCAAAAACCTGTTTTGACAGCAGTAGAGGACAGACAAGGCATGGCATGGAATTTTCAAGCAAATGTGTGCATGTCCACTCTCCCTATCATGTTATAGACTAAAGGGAGTGTGGCCCTTGGTCCTTGGGCCACCAATCACGCATTTCGATGCATGATGGCCAAAGACACCAAGTTTGCAAATCAATGTGAATGCATGTGACAAAACAAATGAATGCCTTTCGCCCTATCATGTTGAGGTCAAGGGCATCGGCGACCGAGGGTTAAGACGTGTTTCGTCACTTTGAGTACGAACACACCTCACCCCTCATGCTTGGTTTGACACCCCAAACCAAGCAAAATGTAATGCATGTATGCAATGTGGCTCAAGTATGCAACATGGGTCAAATATGCAACATGAGGCTAAGTTAACAAAGCATGCCAAATGCAATGCAACCTAAGCATGCAAATGTACAATGTGCTAAGCATGCATGATGCAATGCAATGCAACCTAACATGCAAGCTAAACTAATGTAACAAGAACATGCAAACACGATATAATGCAAGCATGCAACTAGAGGCAACATGTCAAACATGCAACTATGTACAAGGATGGACTTAAACTGAATGGAAGGCCTCAGCCATGCCCCAAAACAGTGGCCAAAACACCCAATTTAAGGGTCCAAAAGGGGAGGCGGATACACACACAACATTGGCCCATAAGCTAAACCACTATGCACAACATTCAAGCATGAGCAAGATGGAGTAAACATGAGGATGTGGCAATACAACAAGCTCTGAAATCATGTCAATAATGCTACCAAATCATGCACCTAAGGTGAATAAAGCATGCTAGGGGGCTTAAGGTCCAAAGCTAGTCAAGATGCTTGAACTAAGGCCATATCAACCAAGCCCCACAAGGCTAAGATGACTAAAAATAGACTTAGGGCAGACCAAAATAAGACTAGAACATGCATGGAACATGGTCAAAACATGCCAAGAAATGGGCCCAAAACAAAGGGCATTCAAAGCCACAAGGAGGGCACTCTACTACAACCACCCCAACCGCTCATGGCATGGACTAGACAACCAAAAACAGAGTTTCAATACATCAAAATGCACCCCAAAACCCACTAATATGGCAACCCAAAGCCTCAAACACATAGGCATACACCAAGGCCCTAAAATGGAGCATAAGATCACATCTCTTCAAGGCATTGAAAAGGTAGCAAATGCAAGCATGTAAGCACAAAACATGGACTGAAATGGCATAATAAGTGATTCCAAATCATCTTTTGGAAAATCAATTTTAAATCAAATAATGCCAAAATTGGGCTGTTTTGCTAGATACAAAGTCACCACCTAAATATTTTTGTTTTAGGGAAATTTAGAAAACCTTGACTCATGCCAAAGGCCATGTGTCCGTCATCACCAAAATTGCCTCGGCTTGGGAACTTAGGTACGAGAGGGGAATGTCATGAATTGAGCACCCCCGCTAGCCCGATCAAAGATCGGCCTCTACTAATCATGATATGTTTTTTTATCAACATTATGTGCTCTTGTTCTGGTTATTAGGCTAATATTACTATGTGATGCGCACAAGCAAGTATATACTAGTTTGCTCAAGTTGGAACAATTCAACTCATGTTTGTTTTGCGAAAATGGTTTGAATTTGCCACCTCAAGTGGGCTTAAAGTTTGTGAATTTGCCACCAAACATAGTGGGCTTAAAACTGTGAATTGGCCACTAGACATAGTGGGTTTAAAACTTACATTTTGTTGAATCGTTTCAATTCAAGCAACAAGGCCTCATCCACAAGGATTCAAGCAGTTTATCAAGTAAGAATTTAACCTCATGGCAAGCATGCTAGTCATGGCAATCACTCACACTTATACAAGTATGCTAAAGCACTAAAGACTCACTTAGTACTCCAAGCTAAGAAGATATGAGTTAGGAAAATATGCATGATTCCTAACTATGCAAGATGTCTAATGCAACACATGCGAAGACCGCAATTAATAGGCTCGACTACCAATATGGCATATGAATTAATTCAAGACATACGGTCTAAGCATGTATTCAAAGAATTATTGAAATAACAATGCAGTTAGAATGATGCGCCAAGCCTCGGTGCATGCAAGATAAGATGAATGGATGCAAGCATAAGGTATGCTAATTAAAATATAATGCTCCTAAACTAACCATCAAAAGCGGTTAAGTAAAAGGAAGAAATACGCGGGGTTAGAAGACATATACATTATTACATTTTGCTTTTGCAAAGGAGAGTCCAAATGAACAAAGCAACTAGCTAAACTAAGCTAATTAAGCTAAGCAAGCTACTTAACTAATTATTATAAAACTTGAATGAAATAAATTAACTAACTATTCTAAGCTAATTAAAATATTACAACAACTAAATAATTGAACTAGACTAAGTTAATTAAATATTACAACTCAAATTAATTAGCTAAAACTAATTAAGCTAATTAATTACAAAACAATTGCAACTAATAATCAAACTAAGTAACTAAACTAAGTTAATTAGCTACCCTGCCTCGGGAAATGAAGGACGTGCACGCGCATGCTCGGTTTCCACCTGAAAGGACCTCAATTTTGCTCTCGAAAGCCTCTGTTTGCATAGTTAAACACTTCCAGAACAATTTTGCTGCACCTTACTAACATTCTGCTAAGGTTTGTATCAGTGGCAAGCCGGCCACTGGTAAGGACTGTCGGCTAGGTGCCGGCCATGGGAGTGACCTACCGGCCATGGATGGTGGTCTGCCGGCCATTGATGCACTAGTTCATCCTGCTGTAACATAGGACAAACAGAACAAAACAAGGGTATTTCCAAGGTTGTCTGCACAATTCACCCCTCATTTTCATGAACAAATCCAAGGAGTTGTGAACTTAAACCACAAACCACCAATCCAAGCAATTTCATTGTATGATGGCTTGTGATTCAAGATGTGCAAGCTCAATAAATGCAAAATGAGACACACAAGAACCATCACCCTATCATGCATGATCAAGGGCAATGGAGACCTAGGAAATTTGACACATTTCATCACTTTGAGTATGAAATGCCCCAATTCTCCTTGTGTTCAATTAATTTCCGATTAAACACACAACACACAAGTTATTATCTTGCTTAATTTTACTCCCAAGTTGTTAGTTACTCATTTTAACTTACCAACCATTCTTTAATTCAATTAACTCAAAAAGATGAATTAAAATCCTCTAATGGAAAGAAGGCTCAAAACACAAGTTATTTTGGGTATGAAAGAAGTCTCATACCGTTGGTAATAAACACCCTAAAGGATTAAACCATTAAGTATGAAACCTCAATTCCACACTTAGACAAACAAATGACTTGAAACCACTTTCAAAGCAAAATAAAAAGCCAAGAAAGGAGGGAGGTTGTAGAGATGATTAGTGCTGAAATTAAGTATAAAAAAGCACCAAAAACATGCAATCAACTAAAATAAGGGGTGTCTAATGGCCTAAAACACCAAGCTTGTGAAGATCTTTACACTATAACCATGCAAAGCAAGATTCAACTGACCCAAATAGCCTAAAACAGAGCTAAAGTAGTCTAAAACAAAGGCAAAAAAATGCTGGAATGTAGCTACAAAAAGCTAAAAAATCATGCTAACATATAGAACTAACTAGGCTAGCAAAGAAGACACAAGGAGGGGAGGCTAACCCCTCCAATTTTGGACTTCAAAATATGTTTTTTGTCACTGAAAATACTCTGAAAGTCAGTGGTTAAAGGCCCAAAAGAGTTGGTTTGAAAATGGGAAACAAAGGTGCAAAAGCCTTAGGAGCAAGGAATAAAGAAGGGTGAGACAACCCCCAACCTTAAATGGCTTAAAACACCAATTTCAGCCCACAAAAACAAAGTTTTTTATGGCTCAAAAACAGCCCGAAAACAGTGGAAAGAAATAGGAAAACAAGTATGTAAAGCAAGCCTACAAAGCTAGTATCATACCTCTTGAAGCAAAGCACAACTTTAGGCACAAATGCAAGTCAAAACCACCTTCAAAAGCTCCAACAAGGCTTTAAAGGACCTCAGCTCAAAGGTGAACCACTTTGGTTAAGGGTTGATATGCAAAAGTGTAGTGCATCTAAGCAACTAAGCACAAAATTTCAAGAGAGAGAGAGAATTTTGTTCTAAAATTTCTAACTCTCAAAAATGGGGAAGGACACACCATATATATACAAAACATGAAATCTATACAAGGAGATCTAGCCCATCACGTGTGGAGAGATGCAAGCAGCTATGCAAACAGCTGGCACAGTTGGCATAAAATATCTGCAGAAAACACTGGATGGCCAACCGGCCATCAGTGATGGCCGGTAGCCTCCAAGGATGGCCGGCAGGCCACCAGAGATTGCAAGCTGGCAAAACCAAGGCATGGTCCAAAAATGAGACCAAATTGATACAGGGTTTGAAAGGCTCAAATCTGTAGCATTTCGCTGAGGACTTCGAGCGCTCAGCGGGCAAACAAACTCATCAACGGATGTACCTACAAGAACATCCAAGTCTTGAAAGGTCGTAAAAAATGGGGTGTCTACAGAGGGCCACTACACCGCCTGAAAGAAATTCTTTCAACGGATCAGAGAATACAAACTGAGGTTGAATCCGCAGAAATGTACTTTCGGCGTAACAACAGGGAAAATGCTAGGCTTGTTGATCACATAAAGGGGCATCGAGGTAGATCCTTTCAAAATCAAGGCCATCCTAGAAATGCCACCACCAAGGACTGAAAAGGAGGTGCAAAGCTTTCTAGGTAAAGTGCAATTCATAAGACGGTTTATTTCCAAATTAACCTTGACTTGTGAACCACTATTTGGTCTCCTAAAGAAAGGAAAGAAATTACGATGGGATGATCGATGTCAATTCGCCTTTGAGCAGATTAAGCAATACGTTCAGAATCCGCCTGTGTTGTCACTGCCAGAGCTGGGAAAACCTTTGATTATATACCTGCCAGTAACAGACACAACTATGGAATGCATGCTTGCTCAGGAATCTAACGATATGGTGGAGAAAGCCATCTACTATTTGAGCAAGAAAATGCTAAACTATGAGACCCGCTACACTCCTTTGGAGAAAGCTTGCCTAGCCTTGGTATGGACTACAAGGAAGTTAAGGCACTACTTGTTAGCCCGCTCTGTAATCCTGGTTTCAAGATTAAATCCCATCAAATATCTCTTTGAGAAACCAACGCTTATGGGTAGGCTAGCTCGTTGGTTGCATCTTCTCTCCGAATTTGATCTCAAGAATGTTACCAGCAAGTCAGTCAAAGGGAGAGTTGTAGCGGAGTTCCTGGCAGATCACCTAGTAGAGGGGGATGAAGCGGTAGAATACCTTTTCCAAGATGAAGCCATTCTGTAAGTCGAGGAGGAGACTTGGACGATGTACTTTGACGGAGCGTCCAATCAATACGGTTATGGGATAGGTGTGTTGTTGATAGCACCCAACAACTCCCATATGCCTTTAGCCTTCAAACTCCAGTTCAAGGTGTCCAATAATGAAGCAGAATATGAGGCGTGTATCGCTGGTTTAGAAGCTGCCCTAGACCTAGAGGCAAAAATGTTGGACGTCATCGGCGACTCAAATCTAGTTGTTTCTCAAGCAAATGGAGACTGGAAGGTCAAAGAAAAAAAGATGAAGGTTTATCACCAGACCCTGGACGTTTTGATTCCTAGGTTTGAAAAAATGACTTTCACACATCTACTAAGAGAGAAGAACAAGTTCACTGATGCTTTATCAACTCTATCTTCTATGATAAACATCCCGCTTGGAGTCCAGATGCATCCAATTATCATTGAGCAGAGATACATGCTGGCCTATGAAACTATCATCGTAATAGATGAAGCGCAAGACAAAAACCCTTGGTACTATGATATCTGGAACTTCTTGGAAAATGAGATTTATCCGGCAGGGGCAAATGCCAAGGATAAAAGGGGAATACGGTGAATAGCCGTCCAATTTATCATCTGCGGAGGTAAACTGTACAAAAGAGGTCATCTGGGAATGCACAAGTTGTGTGTTGAAGAAGAGGAATCAAAGCACCCGATGGAGGCCATCTATGGGGAAGAATGCGGAGCGCACATGAATGGAGTAATGCTGGCCCAGAATATTCTCAGGCAAGGCTACTACTAGTCCACTATGGACGAGGATTGTATTGGTTTTGTTCAGCGATGCCACAAATGCCAAATTCATGCTAATCGCATGAATATTCTGCCGTCAAAACTGTACAACATGACTTCGCCATAGCCTTTCTCAGTTTGGAGAATCAACGTCATCAGTACAGTCACACAAAAAGGGTCGAATGGGCATGAATACATCCTGGTGGCAATTAATTACTTTACAAAGTGGGTGGAAGCTCAGTCCTACACAGTGTTGAAAGCATCGCATGTGGCTAAGTTCATCAAGAACAACATCATTTGCCGATACGGAGTCCCAAACGAGATCATATTAGATAATGGCTCCCACTTCAAGAAGGAGGTGATAGACTTACTAGAGAAATACAATGTGGCTTTTCATAAGTCATTTACATACCAGCCACAAACCAATGGAGTTGTTAAGTCCGCCAACAAGAACATCAACAATATTTTGCAGAAGATGGTTGAGACCTACAGGGATTGGCCAGATAAATTGCCATTTGCACACTAGGGCTATAGAACTTCAATCCGGATGTCTATAGGGGAAACTCTTTCTTCTCTTGTCCATAGAATGGAAGTTGTTCTGCCAATTGAAATAGAAGTCCTGTCGCTGTGAGTTATGGCTGTGTGTCAGATAGTAGAGGCAGACTGGCAACAGAGCAGATTCGAAGAGCTGATATTGTTTGATGAGAGAAGGTTGAAAGGATTGTATCATGTTCAGGGCTACCAGCGCAGAATTGCTAGGGCTTTTAACAAGAAAGTTAAGTCTCGGAATCTCAAAGAGAGGGATATGGTGCTGAAAGACAACCGAGCTCCCATTCATGACTTTAGGGGCAAGTTCAGACACAATTGGACTAGTCCTTACATCATCAAAACTATCTGGTCAGGTGGAGCTGTTATTCTCATGGACCTGGATGGCCTGGAGTTTTCCCAACCGATCAACATGGACAAGTTGAAGAAATACTATCCCTGAGAGGCTCGCTAGGTCAAAAACTTGGAAGGGCGACCAAGGCAAAAGTTAGAGCATGAAAAATTAAAAATAAAGATCTCGAGAGGTTGAAAACCCCAAAGGGTGGCCTTGGAAAAAGTTAGAGCGCAAAAGGAGAGAGTTAATACTCGAGTGAACCTAAACTAAACTACGTGAGGCCTGATTCCCATCTTCGGGATACGTAGGCAACTTCATCCCGAAGTTCGGCCGTAAACACCTCCAACTCAACTGCCCTATCCATTTGTCTAATAAGGTTATCTTTGTTTGTCCTTTACCTAAGAGTTCGGTTGTGATCTTTACTCTGAGAGAAAAGCTTGTTACAACGCTGAGTAGTGGTGTTCAATCAAGGGGTAGTTATGAACTTTTGATTCGGGGTTGTACATCTCGAGGATTGATTATGTGCGTGTCAAGTGGTGTTCCTTTTCGAAAATGGTTTTGGAAAGTTTTAATGAAAGTTGATTTTGTTCAAATTTGTCTTTTACAACTTAGACCATTTTTGGACCAAAAGAAAAATTTTCAGTGCTCACAACCTTGATTTCCACAAAAAAGTTTTCCAACTCTTTGATACAAATCAAAGTTGCTTTTATTACATCAAAAACTTGAAAATAAAGGTTAAAGCAATAAACTAGGGGCATAGATGAGTTAGGTGCTCCTACGTTCCCCGCTCGTGCTTGTGGAAGCTTCTAATGCTAACATGCGCCCGGTTTGTGCCTCATTCTCGAGCCATGCCAAACATTCGCTAGAAAGGGCGCAACTGAAACTAGGGGCAGGGGCCAGAAGCTCTGTCGTCCTCCAAGCAGTGAGGTACCTTGCCAAATGTGAACCTCGGATAGGGAATGAAGCCGGGTACTCTACCCCGTCCTCTAGGCAGGTCTGATCATGCCCAAACTGAGGTCTGAATCAAAAAAGGAAGTAGAATACATAGCTGTAGACACCACATTTTTTACGGCCCTTCAAGACTTGGATGTTCTTCCAGGTATATCCAGTGAAGGGTCTGTTTGCTCGCTGAGTGCTCGAAGTCCTTAGCGGAACGCCACAACTTTGAGCCTTTCAAACCCTGCATTCTTTTTGTCTTCTTTTTGGACCATGCCTTGGTCTTGCCAGCCTACAATCTCTGGTGGCCTACCGGCCATCCTTGAAGGCTGTCGGCCAGCACTTCTTGTCTGCCGGCCATTGATGTGCCTTGCCGGCCATCAATGATGGACGGCCGACCACCAGTGTTTTCTGCAGATAGTTTATGCCAATTGTTTGCACAGATGCTTGCATCTGTCCACACGTGGAGGGCTGAATCTCCTTGTACAAAATTCATGTTTTTTATATATAGGGACCCCCTCTCTCATGTTTTGAGGTTAGAAGATTAAACACTCAAAAAAATTCTCTCTCTAGATTTCTCTCTCTCTCTTGCAATTTTGTGCACATTTACCTAGTTATATCACTCTTTTGCATACACACCCTTAACCAAAATTGAATGTTGGTTATGCCTTGATATGTTGTGATTGTTGGTGTTATGCCCCGTGCTTAGAATCAAAGGTATCATACCCTTCCGCTAGCGCCTGGAGAACTAACAGCGCTAATAATCGAAGGTACCATACCCCTCCAGCTAGCGCCTGGTAAACTGGCTTGCTGCGCTAATAATCGAAGGTACCATACCCCTCCAGCTAGCGCCTGGTAAACTGGCTTGTTGTTAATGTTGTTGAGTGGGGTGTATTGTTGGCTTACTACGCACATAGCTAGTAGAGCGAAACGGGATTGTTGTTGTTTCATTGTAACTGAAAATATAATGGATTTTGATTGGTTACAGTTCGGAGGACCGAGTTACTCCATTGGTTGATTGTATACATGTTGGTGGGTTGTAAATTTATAGTTTTACAAAGATATGCATGTATAGTTATGATAGTAATGGAAACGAACCAAAATGTCATTTTTGCCTTTTGGATAGAGTGGAGGAGAACAAATATTTTATAGATAAACATGTTTGAAAAGGTACATCTGAGTATGTATAGGAAATGGAAAAGGGTATCGGGTTTAGTGAGATTACTTCCTAAGTATTTGTTAATGTTATGAAAGATTGGGAACGGGGGTTAATGAAAGGAAAAAGGAAAGACAAACTACTTGTAGCGTTGAATGAAACGGTTGTTTTCGAAAAAAGTTCATACATATATATTTTGTATAAACTGTCACATTACTATTCTAGTATGAGAATGAGTGTTCATGATCATAGCTATCTGTAAGTTGTTATTGTTGAGGATCATGTTGAGTTCCCTATTGGACTATATGTTCATCCCACGTTGTTGAATCTTTTTCAAGTGTTAAGCAGGTTGAGCTGCAAGATTTGGTTCTACTTATTTACTGGCCACGGGGCCTCAGTTATGTTGGCGGAATGCCATTGTTGTGAAAGGGTTACACCCTTCTTCTTGTACCTTAAGTGATGTAAGCCCAAGGGCAATTTATTAAGTATGTTCATGTAATATTTACTTTGCATACGAATGAGAGTATTGTTAATCACTTCTACGGATTGAATGTATAAGTTTATTTCCGCATGTTATCCTTGAAATTGAATTAAGTTAATGAATTTGGTAATGACTTCGAGTAATAAAAAGTGGGGCGTGACAACTTGGTATCAGAGCTAGCTGGGTTTGAATACTTTGGGCTCGTGGGAAGTGGTTTTTACCACAGTGGGTTTACTATGTATTGTGAGGACGTTGCATATAGATATCATGAAAGTTAGGACTTATGTGTTGCATTTATGTGAGCATGGGATTCAGTCTCCTGGATAATATTCATAGCCGGTGAACTTACTTTGAGGTCCTATTGGAAACACGCCTGATCAACGTGGTTTCTTATGGGAATTCCTTGAGAGTTTCGGGATGACTGGCTATCTTTGTGGACTTGATTCGATTATGTGTTTATCTGTCTAAATGATTGTATGCAATAGAGATGTAAATTTTGAGACTAAGTGTGTCTTGTAACTTAACAGTAGTGGAGTGTGCCTTGGAGAAGGCTATTGTGTTTTGCGCTACGTGTGTTTTGCCTTTGTGCTTAATAGGATGTCTACAAGAGGGAGTAGAGGTCGGATGAGTAGTAGGAGCGCCGGGAGAGGCACAACAGTTCCTTTAGTACCTGCCGTTGCAGCATCGACTGTCGGCGAGGATGTCACACGTGAGATTGTGAGAGCAGTGCAGGACGCCCTAGCTCGCACTGAGGGCGGCAGCGGGCATGCTCTCAAACTTACTAAGGAGTTCTTTCACTCCAGTCCACCTGAGTTTGTGGGGGAGGCTAAACCGTTGGAGGCAGAGAGTTGGCTAGAGCAGATTACCAAGACTCTTGATATGCTCAGAGTCGAAGATGAGGAGTTGAGGGTTTCTTTGGCGACTTTTCAGTTGAAGAGTGATGCGAGTTATTGGTGGAAGTATGTTAAGAATAATGTGGGTAGCACGAGGGTTGCTTTTACTGAGGCCTTTTTGGCCAAGTATTTCCCTCATTCTGCTCGGGAAAGGTTGAGGGATCAGTTTTTGGAGTTGCGTCAGGATGATACTCTTGTGGCACAGTTTGAGATGCGGTTTGCTAGCTTGTCGAGGTTTGCTCCAGAGTTGGTGGCAACAGAGGAGCGTCGTTGTTTTGAGTTTGAAAGGTGGTTGTGTTTCGATATTCGGGAGAAAGTAGCTGGATCCTTTTGGAAGGATTATTATAATTTAGTCGAGGCAGCGGCCCATGTGGAGGCCATGATGGTGAACGATGATGGGGTTAAGGAGGAGATCGTTTTGGTAAGTCCTACGGTTCCTAAGCGCTCTAGGCTCAGTAAGGGGTGGAGGCGGAAACATGCTCAGTCAGGGGCTGGTTCCTTTTCTTCACCAGGGGTTTCGGACACATCGGTTGGAAGGCCCGGGGAGGTGCAGGTTTCAGACCAGTCTCAGAGTAGGGGGTCTGGTGGTTGTTTTACTTGTGGTCAGCTGGGCCATGGTAGACGTTTTTGCCCTTTGCGTGTAAGTTCTTCGGGTGTTTCAAAACCCAATCAGACTCAGTTGTACCCATCCAGTCAAGGGCGCTATCGGTGCCAGAAACGGTCAGGCCAGGCTTCGAGAGCCTCGCGAGGGGCGACTTATTAAGTAGCTTGATAGTATTACCCTGGAGGGGGGACTTTTGTGTTGTTGACCGGTAATGTATTATGTGGATGATTTTGCTTGCTTGGTACTGTATGATGAGTTAGTTGTGTGACGGCCTGTGTGCCTTATTTACTTTAATGATTATTTGTTGAGAACGGGAATCTGGGGAAGAATGTATTAGATGTGGTGGTTTTGAGAGTTGCGGGATGTTGGCAAGGTTATGTGTGAATGTTCGTAGGAATGTGAGATTTATATCTCAAGTTAGCGAGAATGGTACCTGTTTGTTGGTCCGTGTTTTGGGCTTTGCTAGTTAGCGAATCCGTGGTGACCCGATCGGTTGTATAGGGGTAGTGTTCGTGTTGGGATTGGTTATCAAATGTTGGGTACGGTTGTGAGTGGAGGCTGGCAGCATTCTTTGGAGGAAAAACAGTTTGTGTTCTAGTAACGAGAATAGCGTCGGTCAAATTGTCCTTCGTGATTGGGTTGTTGTAATTGAGGTTTACCAAGTCGGTTTTCGGTCAAGGAGATGAGCAGGCTTGCTACGTAGCCATGGGGGGAAATAGTAATTCCCTTAGACACAGTGTTGGTGTGGTTTGATTTTAGGAGATCCAGTGAGATTCCAAAATTTGGGGATTTGTGTGGGGAACTCCGTGTTTGGGGTTAGTGGCACTTCAGTTTGTGGTTTACTAAGAGTGGTGGTTTGTTGAGTTGTTTAGTCAGCTTGTTGGTATCGGGTTTTGGGTCGACATCGGTCACCTTGAAGTTAGTCTCATTTGTTGTAGACTTTGTATGTTGATTAAGGAAAACTGAAACTAATCGAACATGTTATGTCATTGAATCTGACGGTGAATTGAATACATTAATTCTTTGTATTGATTGATTGTGTATAGAACCCTTGTGTTTATATGCATTGCTTGTGTATGAGAGATGATGGGGGATGTACTCCACGGTTTAGGGGAAGATGGGGGATGTACCTCTAAACCGGTTAAAGGTTAAGGGATAATGGGGGATGGACCCAGGGATACAGCTCATATGCTTATTTGTTGAAGTGTTGATACAGCTCATATGCTTATCTATTGGAATGTTGATACAGCTCATATGCTTATCTGTTGTAGTATTGAATATAGCTCATATGCTTATTTGTTGAACTATTGATATAGCTCATATGCTTATCTGTTGTGGTAGTGATATAGCTCATATGCTTATCTGTTAATGTGTAATATGCTTATCT
>NW_021025409.1:1576016-1629472 GCF_004153795.1 Camellia sinensis
GTTTTTAAGAGCCCCCATAGCCATTTTCCAGAGTTGGTTTGGTCCGGGTTTTGAATGTCCTTATTGCATGTGTAGAGTAACCCACTTGTTGGCCTTTCAAAGAACACCCATTGTAGCATGTGTGGACCTTGGTTTCCATGGTTTTGGGGCTTATTTAGCAATACCATGTACTGTTTTGGGCAGGTTTGGTGAACCTCTCGTTTTCATATACATGTAGTGTAAACCATGTTACTTAGCCTATTCGTTGCAATGTTGTTCCTTCAGTTAGCATATGGTCCAGTCTTGAACTGATTTTATGCATGTTTGGACCTGCCTAGCCACTAGTTTTCATGCCTCATGGTCGATAAATATCTTGTTAGCATGCTTGTAGTGCAATGCCCATGCCTAGCTTTGAGTTTGAAGCTTTCTTGCATCAGCTTAAATGGTATGTTTTCATGTTTTGGGTGCATTGGAGTCATTTGGATGCCATTTCAGATCGTGGAACATGCACCATTGTAGCCATATTTCCCTCCTTGCCATTGCTTGGCGTGAGTTGCATTTTTGTGCCTTAAGCTTGCGTTAATGCATTGTGCATTGCATTCCATGATTTTTGTGGCCTCCTTGCATTCATTGTGGCCACTGATTTTTGGCATGCTTGCGAGCCATCCTGTTAGGTTTTAAAGTCCATCATTGCATGTTTGTGCATGCCATGTTTGCTTACATGTTTAGGTTGCACGCCTAGTATACAATGCTCATTTGCAATGTTCATTGTTGCATACTTAGTATCCATTGCCTATGTTGGCATTTCATTGAGCATGCATCCCTTGCCTCTTGATCAATCATGATAGGGGTTGGGGCCCTTTTGATGTAGTTTTGGTGCTTGCATTTCATTGATATCGAAAGTGCAAACTTGGCCTCTTAGGCATTCATGCATAATTGATAGGCCCAGGATCGAGGGGCATACCTCCCTTGAGTCCATTACATATTGGGAGAGTGGCATGCAATACATTGCTTTTGGAATTCTATGCATAACGCTGCTTGCCCTCTGCTGGCTGTCAATCAGGTTCTTGTAGGAAGTTGGCCGGCGGCTACATATTAAATGCCGATTGGGCCAGGAATTTTCACCGATATATCAAAATGCAGTCGGTAATCATTCCCCGCGGCCGATGAACGCATTCCTCCTTAGCGTGGTGCTCCAAAGTGTGTAAGGAGAAACCTATTCCAAGACTTGATTGCAGTCTTCAGTAGGAGCTAAGGCAGTGTAAACCAGATGGCAATAGTGCTAATGGCAGCGAGTTTCCGGGCAGACGAGTCAAACATGCATTATCGCGGCATCCCGAGGGCCGGGGCTATGGCCATTTTAAATTCTGCATTTAAATTTGTTAATTAAAATAGAATTCTGTAATAATTAATTAAGTAGTTATGTTATTTCTTTCGGACTGTAATATTATTCGGTCGCCTCCGAGTGATCGGCGTATTTGTAATAAGTGTGGTGCGTGTGTGTATGTCTTCCAAATCCACGTCTTTCTTTCCCTTTTATTTACCCGCTTATGTAGTAGACTAAGGGAATATTTAAATTAGCAATACCTTACGCTATAGCATGCGTGCATCCACCACATTGTCTTACCATGCACCGGGCTCGGCACATCCATGCTAACTGTACTGAGTATTTCAATTCCAAGATGAGTAACTTTGTTAGATGTGCAGCATTTCACATGCCACGTGTAGAGAGCCGAGCTGGTCGTAGATTCATCCTTGCAAGTGTTTACATGAAGCCATCTTGGAACATGAACTAGGATCATGCTATGATTACTAACTAGTTTCTGTTTTGGCTTGGAGTTAACTAGCGTGAGCTTTTATTGCTTTAGCATTTACAGCATGCAGTGTGAGTGTTGCTATAATGTGCATGAATTACCATGAGGCTAGCTGCTTATGTGATATAAACGCTTGAATGCTGTGGATGAAGTCTGAATTACCTAAATTGGAATAATGCATTAAAACTGTGAGTTTTAAGCCCACTAGATAGTGGCAAAAACCATCTTTTCTAAAGCCCCACTTGAGGGTGGCAAAACCCTGCATTTTAGGCCTACTGCGAGTAGCAAAACCATTTCAAAACAACATTGAAATGTTTTGTTCCAATTTAGGCGATTGGTCTATACTTTGCAACTAAGTTGGAAATCGATGGAGATTCCCTTCTCTACAGCGTTACATGGCAAACATAGTAATGCTAGGGCTAATAACTGGAATAATCAGAACGCATACACGTTTTCAAAATTGGATAATCATGTAGTAAGGCCGATCTTCGGGTCGGGCCAGAGAGGTGGTGGCTCATAGCTGACGCTTTCCCGATCGTACCCAAGTTCCCAAGCCGACGGCAACTGTGGTCCATGAACGGACACGTGGCCTTTGGCACCGAGTCAGGGTTTTCCAAATTCCCCCAAATAAAAATATTTAGGGTGGCGACTCTGATCTGAAAAACAGTCATGTTTGGCACTTCTTTCAAAAATCTGTTTTCTCAAAACGATTTGCCCAGATTTGACTCTTTGGTTCGATTAGAACCGTGACACAAATCGAGTCCGAACTGTAGTGAGGCCCCACGGGCGTGGCTACACACCTTATCTTCCCCTAAAACCGTTGAGTACATCCCTATCTCCTCCCATCACACAATGTATATAAGCCGTAGATCATTATACAACAATCAATAAATATAGTTAATGTATTATTCCATCCCCCACCCGTTATACTCGATAGCATACCAATCGAAATTAGTTTTAGTTTGCCGATCGTCATGCATTGTCTACACAATCAAAGGACATCCTCCATTCAATAGCCCAAAAGCAGTTATTTCTAAACAGAAAAATAAATGCACCAAATGGATAAAATGATCAACATTCAACTAGTGTGAGTGATTAATGATCCAACTACACCCTTTAATCCCATACGTTCCCAATTTCAACATTCTCAATTCAACTTCTCATTTCTCAAAACAATTTCTCACAAATGTAATTCATCAATGTAATTTAGGCATTTCCCTAATAACAAAACAATCCCTAAGGTTCCATTTCATATCAATAACCCAACATTTATTTCATTTCTCCATTGCTAAACATGCATATGGTTTATATCAATTAAAACCCCTTCTTTGTTAAAATTACATAAAAGACCCCAAAGCTTTCTCAAAATTACCCAACAACCCCCAAATTTCAAAATGCTAAAATTTAAAAGACAAAGTTCATTAAAAGAGGAGTGGATATCCCTACCTCGAAGTTAGAGCTCAATCGGAGAAATGAAGAAAAATGAAAATGCTCCAAACACCAAGATTCTCGGTCAAAACGTAACCCTCAGCCTCATGGCAAGCATGCTATCATGACAGTCACTTACATACATGCAAGGATGCTAAAGCGTAAACACTTACAGTGTACTCCGAGCGAAAACAATAACTAGTTAGAAATCATGCATGATCCTACATGGTAATCATGCAATTATGGCAACACTCACACGCATGCGGCATGCTAAAGCATAAAAGCTCACCTAGTACTCCAAGCCAAAACAGAAACTAGTTAGTAATCATATGCATGATCCTAGTTCATGTTCAAGATGGCTCATGTAACACTTGCAAGGATGCAATCTAGACAAGCTCGGCTAATCTACACGTGGCATGTGAAATGCTGCAATTAACAAGTACTCATCTTGGAATTGAAATACCAGTACAGTTAGCATGATGTGCCGAGCCCGGTGCATGTAAGACAAATGTGTGGATGCACGCATGCATAGCGTAAGGTATGCTAATTTAAATATTCCCTAGTCTACTATCATAAGCGGGTAAATAAAAGGGAAGAAAGACGTGGGATTGGAAGACATACACACACGCACCCACACTTATTACAAATACGCCCTCACTCGGAGGGACCGAATAAATATTACAGTCCGAAGAAATAACTAACTACTTAATTAATTATTACAGAATTCCTATTTAATTAACAAATTAAATGCAGAATTAAAATGGCCATAGCCCCGCCTCGGGATGCGCGAATAATGCATGTTTGACTCGTCTTGCCCGGAAACTCGCTGCCATAGCACTATTGCCTCTGTTTACACTGCCTTAGCTCCTCTGAAGACTGCACAAGTCTTGGAATAGGTTCTCTGCACACTTTGGAGCACCACCGGCTAGGAGGAATGGTCATCGGCCGCGGGGAATGATTACCGACTGCATTTTGATATATCGGCTGAAAATTCCTGGCCAATCGGCATTATATGTAGCCGACCGGCCAAAACTTCCTACAGAACCTGCAATTGACAGCAGCAGAGGGCAAGCAGCGTATGGCATAGAATTTCCAAAGCAATGTATGCATGGCCACTCTCCCAATCATGTAATGGACTCAAGGGAGTATGCCCCTCGACCCTCGGGCCATCAATTATGCATGATGGCCTAAGAGGCCAAGTTTTGCAACTTCGATATCAAATGAAATGCAAGCACAAAACACATCAAAGGGCCCCAACCCCTATCATGATTGATCAAGAGGCAAGGGATGCATGCTCAATGAAATGCAACCTAGGCATGGAGACTAAGTATGCAACATGAACATGCAAATGAGCATTGTATACTAGGCGTGCAACCTAAACATGTAAGCAAACATGGCATGCAACAACATGCAATGATGGACTTAAACTAACATGGATGGCTCGCAAGCATGCCAAAATCAGTGGCCACAATGATGCAAGTGAGGCCACAAAATACATGGAATGCATGCACAATGCATTAACCAAGCTTAAGGCACAAAAATGCAACTCTACCCAAGCATGGCAAGGAGGAAATATGGCATACAATGGTGCATGTTCCAGATCTGAAATGGCATACCAAATGACTCCAAAATGACCCCAAAACATGAAAACACTACCATTTAAGCATGCAAGAAGCTTCAAAACTCAAAGCTAGGCATGGGCATTGCACTACAAGCATGCATAACAAGCATTATTCGACCATGAGGCATGAAAACAGTGCTAAGGCAGTCCAAAACATGCATAAAATCAGTTCAAGACATGGCCAAAAAGTGCTAACATGAAGGGCCAAAACAACATGCAACATAGGCTAGTAAACATGGTTTACACTACATGTATATGAAACACAAGAGAGGTCACCAAACCTGCCCAAAACAGTAACATGGTATGCCAAATAAGCCCCAAAAACCCATGGAAACAAGGTCCACACATGCTACAATGGGGTGTTCCTTTGAAAGGCCAACAAGTGGGTTACTCTACACATGCAATAAGGACATTCAACACGACCAAACCAACTCTGGAAATGGCTTATGGGGGTCTTAAAACCCACTGAAAAATGCTTGAAACAAGGCTTGGAAGCATGCAAATAGGAGCCCCTTTGGAAGGCCAAAAAGGGCAACAAACAAGGCAACAAGGGAGAGGGTCACCCCTCTCCTTCTTAGGACCTTAAACCACCATCCTCACCACTAAAATCCATCAAGATTTCAGTGGTGAGGAGGCCCAAATAAGGTGGTCCCGAAGCTCACCAAAATCACACAAAAATGGGGCCAAACAAGGCCTAAGAGGGGGTAAACGACCCCAAACACAAAAGTGGTCTTAATGAAGTATCTTAAACACAAAAAAGAAAGAACTTTTTTATGTTATACACAAAGCCCAAATCCGCAAGCAAGACAGGCTAAAAGGGTGTGCAAAAACGGGGAATAAAGAGGGTAAGAAGTTACCTTTGAAGACCAACAAGAACTAGCGGCCTTTAAGTCTCAAAAACCAGTCCTCAACCTCTGAAAACAAGCTCCAAGAATCTCCAAGTGATGATGGAAGTGTGTGGCTATGAAGTGGTGTGCAATAGGCCAAGAACAAGACCCTTTTGGACCCTCTAACCCACACAAATGTAGAGAGAGAGGGAGATATAGAGAGGGAGTGATATATATATCATATATATCTGATTTTTCTAACCCCTAAAATGGAAGGAGAGGCTCTCCTTATATTGAGAAACCAAGGGGGCAAAGCTTCTCTTAGAAGCTTTGAGCAAAAAGGCCAAGCTTCTCTTAGAATCTTGGAGCAAAAGGGCCAAGCTTCTTGGAGAAGCTAAAGGGGTCAAGAGGTTCAAGCTACTTCAAGAAGCTAAAAAAAGGGTCAAGCTTCTTGGAGAAGCTAAAAAGGGTCAAGCTTCTTGGAGAAGCTAAAAAAAGGTCAAGCTTCTTGAAGAAGCTAAAAAGGGTCAAGCTTCTTGGAGAAGCTAAAAAAAAGGTCAAACTTCTTAGAGAAGCTAAAAAAAAGATCAAGCTTCCTCAAGAAGCTAAAAAAAAGGTTCAAAAGGGTCAAACTCCCTCAATAAAAGGGCTCAGCCAGGAAAAGTGGCCGATTGATCAAAAATAGTGGCCGGCCGGCCAAACACAATGCCGACCGACCATCAATAGTGCCAACCGGCCATCACAAATGGATGGTGGCAAGGAAACAAGGCTGGTGAGGTGTGGGGATGGCCTACAAGCTACTTCCCACCCTCAGAAGCAAAACAACAAGTGTTCGGTGCAAAACCAGACACAAAACAGTCGAGTCGAGAGATCCCGAGGCAGGGCGCGTAGCCGAGACCTTCGGGAAGTCAAGACGAACACGAACAAGGATGATCATCGAGTGTTCAAACGATGACGTCCAAGTCTTGAGGATGGTCAAAAATGGGGTGTTTACAGTTGCCCCTCTTTGACAAAACTCGAAAGTCATAAGAATGACGGGAGTGAATGTCAAAGCCCAGGGACGACCCATTTTTGACAAGGCCGAAGAGTTAGACAAAGCATACAAGCTACAAATAAAGGTATGCGCCTGAGGGCAGGGGCAAAATGCAAGACAATGCACCAAGCCGAGCATAACTAATGATCATGCAAAGAAACATAGAGACATATGCCAGTGTTTTGGAAAGGTATAAGCATTGGAACGTATTCCAAATGCTCTTAACCAAAGAGAGAGGAACATAGGGACGCATCCCTGTGTTCCGGAAGAGCAGAAGAAACATAGGGATGTATCCCAGTGTTCGAAAAAGTGGAAGAAACATAGGGACGTATCTTGGTGTTTCGAAAAAAGAAGAAGAAACATAGGGACGTATCCCGAAGTTTCGGAAGGAAAGAGAAACATAGGGACGTATCCCAGAGTTTCAGAAGGAATGAGTAACATAGGGACGTATCCCGGAGTTTCGGAAAGAAAGAAAAGCATAGGGACATATCCCGGAGTTCCAGAGTGGTTCAAGCACCAGAACGTATTCCAAATGCTCTTAACCAAAGAGGGAGAAACATAGGGACATATCCCAGTGTTTCGGAATGGTGTAAGCATTGGAACGTATTTCGAACGCTTTTAACCAAAGAGGGAGAAACATAGGGATGTATCCCGGTGTTTCGGAATGGTGTAAGCATTGGAACGTATTCCGAACGCTTTTAACCGAAGAGGGAGAAACATAGGGACGTATCCCGGTGTTCCGGAAAAGAAGAAGAAACATAGGGACGTATCCCGATGTTTCAGAAAAAGAAGGAGAAACATAGGGACGTATCCTGGTGTTTCGAAAAGAAGAGAGAAACATAGGGACGCATCCCGGAGTTTCGGAAAGAAGAGAGAAACATGGGGACGTATCCCGGAGTTTCGGAAAGAAAGAAAAGCATAATGACATATCCCGGTGTTTTGAATTGAAGGAGAAACATAGGGACTTATCCCGGTGTTTCAGAAAGAAAAAGAAACATAGGGACGCATCCCAGTGTTTCAAAAAAGGAGAAGAAAAATAGGGACGTATCGCGGTGTTTCGAATTGAAGGAGAAACATAGGGACGTATCCCGGTGCTTCAGAATGAGGAGAAGAAACATAGGGACGTATCCCGGTGTTTCAAAATGAGAAGGGGAAACATAAGGACGTATCCCCGTGTTTCTGAATAAGAGAGAGTGCATAACAATGCAAGTGGAAAGTGCGTGACAACGCAAGTGAAAAGGTGCACGACAGTGCAAATAATGTGCATAACAATCCAGGTGTAACAGTGCATAACAATGCTAGATAGATGTGCGTAACAATGTGACGAATGTGCAACTTCAAAAGCACGTTTGAAACAAAATGTCGAATGAGGAAATACAAGCCTTAACGAGGCCAAATCCAAACACGACCTCCGATTTGCCTCTCGAAGGGGTTTGTAACACACTCCGCCTGAAAAGGGTACACCCTGTTTATATTGGCGAGAGATAACAACGGCTGCTGCTTTAATTGCCATTCTAAGTTGAAGCAGGCTTAAGCTTGGGGTCGAGATACACTCATACTCCAGAGAAATGGCGAGGCCTGAAGAGGTACATTCGGAGTACAATCACGGAATTTGCTGAAGGTGAAACACACTCAGATGCTTAGGTTTTCCCTCTTTTCTTTTGCTTTGTAGTCTGGAACCCATGTAGCTTCAAATAGGTCCTTGTTTTACTGTTCTTGCATGACCTGGGTTGAACCTTGCGGTTTTAAGAAAGAACAAACTCTTGTTTTGCACAAATGTGGAGAATGGTGCAACACTCTGAGCACAAAACGATTTGATTGAAATTGAGAAATGAGTTCTCGACCGGGTATTGAGCCTACAACTGAACACAGCAAAGACGACCCAACAACGGAAAATAAAGGCAAACAGCTTAAACACATCTATCGACACTCGAAATGACTCAAGACAAGAATCGAGACAGACAAAAACAACAAAACATAAGACTCAAATGTGAACAGGGAGCCTGTTTCTCTGGGTAAGGTTTCCCACCCTTTCTCATTTGTGATTCTCACATCACTCGGCCCTTAGGCTCTGTTTTTCTAAAAAAGCCCTTTTCTCACTTTTTCTCTCAGCGCACATCTTTCTATTCTTCAATCTCTCATTTTTTCATCCCTCCCCTGGGTGGTTAGTGGATAAACAAGAAGTTGCAGGCTCTTGCCCCTAGCATTCAGCTAGATTCTTTTTTTTCTGCGCACAACAGTGAACTTTCCCACAAAGGGGTTGCGTGGATGTGTAGCAGATCTGCAGCTCACATCGGTTGACGATGCTCTGCTAGGGAGTTTGGACGTGATCAGATCTGTCCAGATAAGGGAGTGGAATATCTTGTCCCATTCCGGTTCGTGCTTCACACTTGGCTTGATGCCTCGTTACTTGGAGGATGTGAGAGCTTTCTGCCCTTTTGTGGTTAGCTTCAGTGGTGCCCTTTTCTGGCGAATACGGTGCCCTTTCTGGCAAGTATGTTGAAAATGGGGAAAAGACAGGAAGCCTGACTCAACTGTGCCCCTAGTTCATTATTTTGACCATTTTTTGTTTTGGTTTTCTACTAAAACAATTTTGACCAATATGAGAGTTAGATTAGCATACTTGTTCGATTTTCTGATTTAAAATCATGCAAGTTAGGTTGTGAGCACTGGAAATTTTTCCTTTTTGGGTCCAAGAAATGGTCCAGTTTTGGAAAAGATGGAATAATTTTCGAAAGATCAGTCAACCTCAGTAAAAAATTCTTAAAAACCACTTTGGCAAACAGCCACTGCTTAACGAGCACAGAACTTACTCTTGAGATGCACAACCTCAGATTGGAAGGAAAACTGCCCCTTGTCTGAAGGACACGGCATGGCAACGGAAAGTTGCCCCTTGTTTGAATGGCACCACAGTGCATTGAATGGCAACAGAAAGTTGCCCCTTGTTTGAATGGCACCACAGTGTATTATAGTCAGCCCTCAGAGTGACGAACATAACCAAACTCTTGGATACAGAGAAGGCAAAGATGATAGAAACCATTACATGAACATAATCAATTTGGAAGTGTTTGTGGCTGGACTTCAGGATGAAGTTGCCTACGTATCCCAAACATGGGAATCAAGCCTTACGTAGTTTCGGTTAAGGTACACTCGGGTATTAACCTCTCCTTTTTAGGCTCTAACTTTTGCCAAGGCGCCCGTTGCGGGTTTTCGACCTTGCGAGCTTTGTTCTTCTTTTTTTTTTCAATTTTTGTATCTTTTCATTCTTTTTCATTCTTTTTTTCTTTTTTCATTTTTCATTTTTTTTCTTTTCTCTTTTTTTTTCTTTTATTCTTGTTGTTATTTTCTTTTCCTTTTTTTTTTATTCTTTTCTCTTGCTCTAACTTTTGCCTGGGTCGCCCTTCCGGGTTTTCGGCCCAGTGAGCCTCTCAAAGGGTAAAAGTGTAACAAGTCCATGCCAAATGGTTTTAGGGTTTTGCAGCCATCCGTATCCAGGAGAGTGGCCGTTGCATTGATTTACTGAAGGATCCATCTTCGGCTCTTCGAGCATATCGGACATTTTTGCCCCTAGTTCGAGGGGTGCTTTTGTTCTAGCTTCGCAAGCCTCTTTTGATGAAATCTAATCTTCTTGATCTGACTTTCTTGCCTCTTGTTCGAGGGCTGCTTCAAAATGGCCACACAGGCCTCACGTTGTGGTTGACCGTTGAACGTTCTAAACTCAGGTTCAAGGTTTGAAAGTGAGGGGTCGAATCTCGAGGCTGAGAGCGATCCTAAGCTGCACAATCTCAAGAGCGATCCCACACAAGTCTTCGCAGGACCGCGCAAAATATTTTTTGAAATTTTTTAAGAAAGCGACAAATCGCTCGCGCCGAAGACAGTGTAGAACCAATCTGGATCAAGCCAGGGTCCTTCTCAGTACTCACATTAACAAGCATGATCTCAATCATTAAGGGCTTAGCATGCCTCTCTTTCTCACAATTGATCAAGTTTTGCAAAACCTGAGGAATTCCTTCCGCTTCGTTTTTATCACAATGTTTCGAAAAAAGTTTTGAAAAACTTAGGTCATTACAATGACTTCAAAGGCACAGAAAAGGCAGGCGAAGAGCACTGTCATTTCATTCAAACTTCTGACACAACTGGCACACGGCAGAAGCAAACACAAGAGTGTGAAAATCACTGCTGTTCCATTCAAATCTTTTGGTGTAACTAGCTCCAAGACAGAAACAGACTCAAAAGAATGCCAAAAGGACAAACACAAAACAAGCGAGTGATGTCCGAGGTAACATCCCCGAAATCACCCGACTCTAACAAAACAGGACTGACTTGACACAACAAGACAGACCCGACTGACTCAGTATGAAAAGACTGACTCAATACAAAATGACAAGACTGACCCAATACCCAAGTCAGAAAGAATGAAAACTAACATTCGTAAAATGCTCAAAACAGTGTGTGCCATACACCACATCCGGAGTAAACTGAGCGCCGCCCGCAGGTGGTTCATCCCTCGATCACATCACATTATCCCCCACAAGTTCACCGATCAAGTGCCGATAGACTTTGCAGGACCTGGTGCGGGGATGACCTTGTTGTCAATCAAATTTTGTATCTCGTGGCGGAGACAGATGCAATTGTCGGTGTCATGGCCCGTTTGTTGATGAAAAGTACAATACTTAGTCGGGTCATGCTTTGGAGGGAGAGGATCGGGTAGAGGCCGTTGTTCCAACGGCTTCAGATGTCCTTTCCTGAGTAGGACCCCTAGAGATTTAGACAAAGGCATAAAGAGTGGGGTGAAAACCCTCTTACCTCGGGGTAGATAGTTTGAAGTTCGGAGGAAGTGGATGTACCAACAAAGGGGGTGGCTACTCTTGGTGTGGTGGTGGTGACCATGCCCACTTCAGAAGATTTTGCAGCGGCATCACCGCTGGTGGTCGCGCTTGAATTGCGGGAAAATGCCCTCCTAGGCTGCTCCTTTTCCTGGTCAATGAGGCCCTGTTTCATAGCGTCCTCGATCTGTACTCCTATCTCATGCAAATCTGAAAAGGTAGGGAAGGGGAGCACGATCATTTTCTGCATCAGTTTGGGTTGGAGGTTACGTACAACCATCCATATTTGATCCTTATTCGTTGGCCTAATGGTCATCATTGAGGCCTTGGCCCTCCAGCGGGCCACGAATTCTGAGAAGCTCTCCTTTGGCTCTTGGCGGGTGACTTCAAGATCACGAGTTGTGACCTCAATCTGTGCGTTGTAGGAGTATTGATCACTGAAGGCCTCAGCCATCTCTTCCCAATTCTGTTTCATAGAGTTCTCCAATTTCGCATACCAGATTGCGGCTATCCCAGACAGGGTCCGGCCAAACAATGATAGCTTCTGTAATCTGGTGAGGCCCATCGGCCTTAGTATGTCTGAAAACAGCCGCAAATGTACCATGGGATCCCCAAATCCATCAAAGCGGTCGATGTGCGGCATCTTAAATCTGTCTGGCAGTGTCACAGCCGAGTCTGTATACCCATCTTCAATATCAGGAATGGAGTGGGCCCCCTGAGACTTCTTGAACAATTTCTCAAGCTTGCTCACTTTCAATGATGTGGAGTCCGTCTCAACATCAAATGGGGGGTCTGGTAGGTTGGTGGGTGTTTTAGATAGCTGGGGTAGAACCGGGGGCGAAGCTAGCCCTGTCGGAATGTCCGTATCTTCCTGGACATTAGTTGTCTCCCTGAGTGTTGGAACTCTTGGTAGGGGAGGAGCCTGGTGTAATGTAGATGCTCCAGTTTGCTGCTCTAACCTGGCAATTGTCTCTGCCTGTTGGGCTTTGACCACAGCCTGTTGCTTGGCGAATTCTGCTTGACGGACAGTGTCTTGCTACATGGCTTTCATACTATCCTGGAATTGGCGCACCATCTTTTCCAGACTCGACATATTGTTCTGATCTAACTGAGCAACCGGTATACCTTCCTGAGGTAAAAACAGATATCTCAACCCAACTGCGCACAGGGGAGATGGATAATGACCGCTGATCCAAAGACTGATGATCTGTGCCTGACTGGCCTTTTTACCCTGCCTCTGGCAAAGGAGCACTGATTGCCCTTGAACTGAATCTCTGACCTGAAAAAGTCTATCAGCATAAGTCCGATGAACCTCGGGGGATATCGGAGCCTTCTGAAGCTATGGTTCCAGGACTACCTAGCAAAAGAGAAAACAGACAGCACCTCAGCCTGATTTCACCAAAACAGATATGAGCACTAGGATGACTGTGCCCTCTACTGAATTCTGCCCCAAAATTTTGCCTGTAAACTGATACCCTCAGGTAAAACTGATTCCCCAAATACTGATAGTGATGCCCGCAGGCCTGATGCCCAAACTTCCAAACTGATACATGCATTCCCTGTAGAGGCACACTCTAAAGAACATAGCAGATAAGTGAGAGCCAAAACACCCCTATGTTGGGGTAGGATTTCCCTGTCCTATTTTGTCAAGCTAGGGTTTCACTATGCACGCAGCAGTTTTCAAACAACCTAACATCGGGTAAGCAACCTGTCCTAGTTTGGAATAGTCACTATGGATTTCGATATGCACTAGGTCGAATGGCCGAAAAGGGTGCCCCGGTAAAAACCGGGGTTTGTGTTCCCATACTGTCAGAGCCCACAACCGGACAGCCTTATGGCATGCTTTGACAAAGTCAAGCCTCCGGCAAACCGTTCAGGAATGGCAGATGGCAAACACGGTGTCCTAGGCGCACCAATGCACATGCAATGCAAAGAGACACATAAATGAAATCAAAACAGGATATCATGAGTTCGAGTCAAGTTCTCTAAATCCCCAGCGGAGTCGTCAGAAACTGTAGACGCGCCCATGGGCCTCACTACAGTTCGGACTCGATTTGTGTCACGGTTCTTAATCTGAACCAAAGAGTCCAAATCTGGCAAATCGTTTTGAGAAACACTCTATGTGTATATACCTAGGTTCAACAAGTCCAGTACACTTCTCTCTTACTCCTATTCAATTTGATGAGTAATACACTAAGACCTTCCCCAATCGTACCCAAGTTCCCGAGCCGAGGCAACTTTGGTGATGACGGACACGTGGCCTTTTGGCACCGAGTCAGGGTTTCCTAAATTTCCCAAAATAAAATATTTAGGTGGCGACTCTGTATCTGGCAAAGCAGTCCATGTTTGGCACTTCTTTTCAAAAAATCTGTTTTTCTCAAAATGATTTGCCGAATTTGGACTCTTTGGTTCAGACTTAGAACCGTGACTACAAAAGTCGAGTCCGAGCTGTGGCGAGGTCCCCCGCGGGCTGTCTACAGTAGGACATGAACTCTAAAGAATTAAGTAGGTTGATACAAGAATTGGGTTAGAATTGAAGAGAATTGAACCATATCATACATGCATGCCTATTTCATCACAATTTGAAGTTGTTTTCAAAGAATTTCCTCTTGCATGTCCTCATTTTGGCCTTGATCAAAGAATTCAATATGTTTTTGAGTTGGATCAGTGGTCGCTATAATTGGGCTGGCCATAAAGCAAAATACGACAATAAACTACACTTTCTCCAAAGTAAACAGAATTAAATAACATTAATTAATTATTGTTATTATTTTTAATCTTACAATTACCTTCCAAGGAAACAAAACTCAATCGACTACATACACCAATTAGTATATTAATTAGTGTATCTACACTAATTATGACATTATTATTGATCACACTCATTAATCACATTACAAATATCAAAAACCTCTTAAATTATGCCACATCATCAATTTGTATACTAATTAGTATACTAATTGATGCATATAACATTATTCAACAAAAATCCATTCAAATTATTATTACTTTCTTTGACCAAAATAAAAAAATAAAAAAAAATTCCCTTCAAATTAATTATGTATATAAATAGCCTGTATTTATATTATACACCTTTCCGCATAGTATCTTCTCTTATTCCATATAAAACCTAAACCCGCATAGTATCTTCTTTTATTATTACTTTTCTTTGTTGGTTTTTAGTTTTAATTTGTAATGGTGTAAATACTTATGGTGGAACTAGTTTTTTTTATAATTGTTTAAATTCTAGAATAGTATGTCGCTATTATGAAAAGATATGTGGCGATTATTGAACTAATATTGAAAAACCTAAGTGATTCGTGATTAAATCAAGAATTAATTGTACCAATTCCCAAACAACTAAAACTAATAATCTAAATCATCAAGCACGTATGAACGTGATTTAGATTGTTTTTTCCGAATTAATAAATTGACACAAATAATTTTTACGTGAAAAAACCACAATTGGAGCACCTCCAATTGTGATGAAAAAACCACGGGCGAAATGCCACAAATCAATCCACTACTGAAGAAAGAAAGATTACAAAGACACCAAACAAATTACCCAAACGCTTCCAATTTGTCTTCAATCCTTCTGTATATCTTTTACCTAGGGGTGAGCATGGTCCGGATTGGATCGGATTGGAGTAAAACCAGAACCAATCCGTTATCTACGGATCTTGAAAAATTGGAACCAATCCAATCCATTTAAATCATGGAACCAATCCGAACCATTCCATTTAAACACGGATTGGATCGGTTTAGGACCACGGATTTGCATAATTAAATTACAAAAAAATATATATGACTTTAATTTCATAAAAATATAAATATAGTACCATATTAGTTTCACAATAGCAACATGTCTTTTCATAATAGCGACAAACTGTTTTAGAATTTAAACAATCATAAGAAAATTAGTTCCACCATAAGTATTTAGACCATTACAAATTAACACTAAAAACTAGCAAACAAAAATAATAAAAGAAGATACTATGCAAGTTTAGGCTTGGATTTAAGTTTTATATGAAATAAGAGAAGATACTATACAGGAGGGTGTATAATAAAAATATAGACTATTTGTATACGGTCCGGATCGGTTCCAATCTGGAACCGTGGGGTTCAATCCGAAACCAATCCGTGAACTACGGATTTTTAATTTTTCAATCCGAAACCAAACCACGGATTCAAAAAATCAATCCGAACCTACTAGATTAGACTGGACTGGATCGGATTACGGATTTCACGGATTCCTTGCTCAGCCCTACTTTTACCGCAACCTTCGTCTTGGAATTGATTAGATTGATGTTGAATCCACAACATCCATTGTCGAATCAACGACTGGACACAACATCAAACTCCTTTGATTACTCTGTGCTTGAATCTTCGGATTCCACCGAAGAAGAATACTCTTAAAGAAGATCAACCAAACTCCTTGATGTGCGCTTATCAGAACATGAGTTCAATACTCAATCAACATCAAGGAAAACCAGAAAAACAGTCCCAAAAGAAAACCCTAAAACCCTTAAAGAAGATCTAGAAAACGTAACCCTAGATTTGGAACAACCTGCAGCTTTATAGCTGCTGAAGTCACGAGGTCCGCTCGAGCGTAGGAATGGACGTTTGAGCGGGGACACTATAATGCATGTTCCAAACCAGGATTCACGCTCGAGCGTAAAATCACACCACTCAATATATTTTGCAGACAAGCCAAAATACTGCAATGATGGAAACTTCACTCGAGCGCCAAGTTCCTCGCTCGAGTGGGAAGACCAAAATGAAAGGAAAATTACAACTCAATGCAACCCAAGTTTGTTCACGGAATTTGACAATAATAAGTAGGGTCCTGAAAAATATAATACTATATTTATATTTTTATGAAATTAAAATTTTATATATTTTATTATTATTATTTAATTATGTGAATATGTTATCCTAAATCGATCAAATTTGTGTTTCAATGGATTGGTTTAGATTGGTTTTACAATTTAAACAGATTGGATTGGTTTCAATTTTTTAAGAACTGTAAATAATGAATTAGTTTTGGTTTTACCCTAATCCGAGCAATTCGGACCACGCTCATCTCTATGAAATAATGTATAATTTCAACTTTAATGTTACAGGTTCAGATTTTCTTACTTACCAAATACTAGAAAATGAAGTGGGTCTCACCAATCCACCATTGGCTGAGAATCTGAGATTAATTCATACACTAGAGTAAATAATAATGATAAAAATAAATAAATAAATTTGAGCCTAAACAACTTTGCCATTCGGTTGCACAGATTAGCTGGGTTGTTCGAAGTTGGCTCGCTCGGCATAGTAGTTCGGATCAGCTTAACTATAGGAATTTACCTCACTAAATTTTTAAAATTTTCTTTGGCAACAACTCTTTGAGCTATATGCAACTTTGCCTCTGAAATTTTTTGAATGTCACCTTTACCCAATAAACTTTAGAATTTAACCTGCAGTGCTTTCTGAAATTCCATGCCCAGAATGTATATATATATATACATTTGGGTAAATTATAGGGAAATTTATTAAAAAATCATTTTTCAAGTGTTTGAATTGATGTTAAATCAGTCAATTAATTGCGCTCCCAAGTTTACTAAACATATCATGAGAGGTTATATGATATTTAATTTTTTTATTTTATTTATTTATTTATTTATAATAATAGTGGCATTGTCCTCAATACAAAATTAGTGAGAGCTAACAATTACTTTAGAGAAGTGCTATTTGCTTGTGTTTGGATCATGGATATTTGAAGGAAATGTTAGTTTAATACCTAAAGTAATACCCATATCCATGATCCAACCATATCCATGATCCAAAAGCATGTCATTGTTGTACTGTCTAAAGTTCTTTCATAGCCATCTACCCTTTTTTGAATTCTGGGGCATTGTTGATCATGGATCTAGCATTGACATCCTTATCCACAAATCAGTTTGGTTTGTGGAAACCACAAAATTCTTGATAGCAGAAATGTTTAAGAGATGAGAGGTAACAGTAAACATCTGCAAGGGAACCTCATTGTGTGATTGTTAGGTCTGTATGTATTCCTTGATTTGCTTTGTACAAGGGCCATTGCCTGTTTAGAAAGCTTATGGTCTTCTAGTGCTTCTTATGGCCCCTCTTAGGACTCTCTGGTCGGTGTGGCAAGTTATGATGCAACTAGATTCGATATGTGGGAAATGTTTTTTCGATTGGCACTGGAGTGTTCGGATCAAAGCCTGACTAATCCCCAGGGTGCACAGGTCCTCAGTAAGGAATTTCCCGCAAGTGCACCTCAGTTAATTCAAGAGTTTTCTCCCAATGGGAAATGTTAAAAATAAACTATTGCCCAATTTAATTCATTCGTGACTTGAAAATTTCATAGAGAAATAAAATAATTCCAAAACCAAATTTTGCACATTTTAGTCTAAGATTTGGGCTTCATGATAGTGGAAAGATTCTTCAGAGTTTAAATTGCTTCCTCAGCATTAGTTAGGTCCTCTAATTTAAAGGAACACTTTGTCGAATTATCTGCAGGCAAGCCAGAGGCAGACGTTGTCGTAATTGGTAGTGGAATTGCTGGACTATGTTGTGCAGGACTTCTATCTAGATACTAGCAAGATGTTTTAGTCTTAGAAAGCCATAGTTTGCTTGGGGGTGCTGCTCACTCATTTGAGAAAAAGGGCTACAAATTCGACTCTGGTCCATCTTTGTTCTCCTGATTCCAATCAAGAGGTCCTCAGGCTAATCCTCTAGCACAAGTAATTTGTTCTTTTCATATCACCTTACTTCTTACATAAATGCAGTCTTATCTGAATATAGGTGGTATTTAGGATATTGCTGCTGATAACAACAATTAACTTCATTACATGGCATTTACTGGGGCTTGGTTGTACTTTATAGACAAGAAAAGATCATATTTAGTTTGGCTTCTCTCAAGTTGTCATCTCAACTGGAGAGATCATTACCCATTTTGGAACCGATTTATATGATCAAAACCGTTCATTTTTTATGATTTGTTGAGTAGAATATTCATGCAAAAAATCAAGATGATTGGACATCAGTAGCTATATATTTGAATCATATTTGTTTTAAAAAAATGGATGACAAATAATTTCAAGAATAGCCATTCATTTTTTTGTAATACAAATTTGATTCAAACATATAGATATCGATATTTGATCATCTTGACTTTTTGCATGAATATTCTACTCAATGAGTCTTAAAAAGTGAACGGTTAGAATCACCGAAATTGGTCCCAAAATGGGCCTACCAAGCCCAATGCTTTCGAATTGAGATGGCTAACTTGAGAGTAGCCAAACCTTTATAGTATTTGAACTATTGAGCGGCTAGAAGCTGGCCTATAGCTTGCAGCTATATCGACTTCCATTAGTGATATGCAACTATACCCACATGAAAATACACCCACACATCTGTAAAAGAAAAATACAACTGAAAAATGATTGAACTACATCCTGAGGCTCTTTTTATTTATTTATTACCTTCTGAATTCTACACTGGACAACTTAATTCATCATAATTTATGTGATGGACAATTAATAATATAATGTAGCACATGATGACAAATATATATATTTAAATATTTTATGAAGTTCTTCCTTCAATAATGTAGTTCATGATAATGTTTTTTATATATTTGAAATCCTCCCTTTAATTATGCCAAAGATATTTATTTATATAAATAAAAAAAATGCAAACAACTGACTCTTCAAAAAAACTTAAGCTAATAATAGAAAAGGTGCAACCCAAACATAAACTGATAGAGGGGATGCAACTCAGTACTAGTATCATTAATAAATAAATAAAAAAAAAGAGAATTTGAAGTGGGAAGGAGTGGTGGTGAGCGCCTTTTTGCTGAGGTTAGTTACGACTGCTGGTAGGGCTAAACCTAGTGAAAGCAAAAAGAATGCAGCAGCAACATTTATCTCCTTGCCGTGTGTTCAATTGCTTGAAAGGAAGTTCTTCGTTGTCTGGCTATATAGTATGGAAATGAATGAAAAGAATATAAACAAACTGTGTGCTTGCAAGGAAATGAAAGAATTAGTCATGTGGCAATTTAGATTACCAAGCAAATAAACATATTCTATACTTCTCTCTGGGATCTACAATTATTTAAAATTTAACCTTTCACTTCCTTATCCATTTATCCTATCCTGTCTAGCTATTCATCATCACTGTTGATGACGAAATGCTGAGCTGATTTTTGGTCACAGTGGGTGGTTGACTATTCAGTGAAGGGCCGAAATGGTTCTACTTCTCAATGGATGTTGTACTTTCTTTGTGGAATACATTTTATGTCATTGCATTGACGTCATTAAACCCAATTCCTTGTGTTGCTTCATTCTCATTAATTAACCTTTTTATGTAATCTGTGATAGCATATTTTCTGTCTATTCCATCTGTGTAAGAACTTTTCGATGGACACAAGAATTTTTGGAGGTGTATGGTGCTTGTCTTTAACAATCAAGTGTATGCTATTTCCTAAGGTTACTGTAAAAACTGATGAAGTGATGATTAATGGATTTGTCTCTTTTTAGCATAGATTCTACGTGGAAGCTGCAAGAATGTAACGCCCTCAAAATAATACATAAAACCCAACATTCTTGACATGCATAGACACAAGAGAATAAACATCTTTCCATTCATTAGAGTAGTTAAGTACAAAAGTATTACATGTTGACAACAAAAGTAAATGCCCTAAGGGCTTACAACTTTCAAAGCCAACACTTGGTTACAAAAAAAAAAAAGAAGAGTACTAACTCAAAATACATTAAGCCCTTGGCTTGAATTTACATGTAATACACCAAAAAGATAACAAAACAACAACAAGAGTCTTCAACTCCTAGAACCTCCCAAGCTATGTCCTTGGAGGTGGCATGTCACCTGGACCTGAAAATGATGTCCCATATATGGTGAGCCACAACCCAGTAGAGATATACTAAACCAGATATAAGCAATGTCTAAATAATAGCATTTGATAGATGGTTAACACTTATAAACCAATTTATATCACAATACAGTTCCATGACAATCATGTCCATGTTACAATCCATTTTCCTTTACTTATCAAATTATTTCATAAACGTGGCTCAGAACCTGGCCAAACATTTCAATGAGACTACATCTCACATTAAAACACTTTTTTTGATTCAACATTCAAATGAGTTTACAACTCACAATTAAAACACTTCCATGCCTCAATTAATACACATATTCGCTGTATTAACACTTCCATTTAATACACATATTTGCTGTATTAACACTTCAGTCTGATACACGTATTTGCTGTATCAATGGAGTCCATCCCCTATCTCCTCCCAAACAGGTTTGAGAGTCCATCCCCTATCTTTCGTCAAACCATGGAGTACATCCCCTATCTCTTTCCACACATTACACATATTCCAAGTATATAAACAATTATCATATACAAGGATCAATAAATACACATATTTGATGTATTATTCCAACCATCATATTCCATGACATATTCAATATGATTAGTTTTGATTTTCCCTAATCAACATGTAGTATCTACAACAATCAAGACTATCCTCCACTGATAGCCCAAAGCAGTTATTTCTTAAAAGAAGATAAATGCATCAACAGATATAATATCATCATTTACATAGGTGAGTGATAAATTAATCCAACTACACAATTCAATCCCATAATTTCCCAATTTCATGGATTTCAACTCAATTTCATGTTTTCCCAAATTAATTATACCAATTAATTTATCACAATAATTAGGGCATTCTCCCCCTTTACCAAAAATCAACCCTAAGGTTCAATTTCCTCAATTTGACACTAATAATGCCATTTTCCAAGTCTTACATACACATGGGTTTTTAATATTTGAAAACCCCTCTTTTATAAATTACACAACAACTCTAACTTTTCCCAAAATTACCCAACATCACCAACTAATAAAAATGACCAAATTTAAAGACAAAACTCATAAGATGGAGTAGGGTATCCCTACCTCGAAATTAGAAGCCCAAAGGAGTAGATGAGGAAAAACCAAAGTGCTCCAAATCCACTATTGTTCAGATTAAAACAAAGCCCTCGCGACCCTCTACCTTTCTTACAAAGAACTTAAGGTAAAAACACACTAAAAATAGATGAAACCCTAGAGAGAAGTTAAGTGTAGAGAAAAAGAGAGCTGAATCTAGGGTTTTGAAATCAAAAGGGATGAAAAAGTGAAGTGTTTACCTGCTGCTGTCTACTGATATAATACAGGCTTGCTCGAGCGAAGAAGTGGTCGCTCAGACACAAAGAAGCCTCGCTCGAGCGTAGAAAGCCTCGCTCGAGCCAACAATCCAAACCTTCAAGTCTGCAACCCAGAAGCACGCTCGAGCGACAGAATGCTCGCTCGAGCGAAGAAACCCAAAACATAGACCTCGCTCGCTCGAGCCAAGAAATGCAACTCTCTGGTCTAGAACCAGACGCAGACGCAGGCTCGAGCTAAGGAACCCTGGCTCGAGCCACCAGACACAACACCCAACTCTCGCTTGAGCGAAGGAAAGCTCGCTCGAGCGAAGGACCAAAAACAAAGAGCTCGCTTGAGTGACAAAAGGCTCGCTCGAGCGAAGAACCAAAATTCTGGGCCACAACCATTTGCTGCCAATCACACCCAACCTGTAACAAACTTGCCCAAAACATCCTATAACTCAAATACAAAGTTTTGAAGGACGGAAACAAGGTATATACAACAACCAACATCCACGGAACCAAGTCCGGATTACACTAATCAATGGACGGAAAACCAGGGTCGCTATAACCTCCCATTCTTAAAGAATTTCGTCCCCGAAATTATGTACAAGTTTTTCAAAAACAAGTTTTTTTTTTTTTTTTTTTTCAATTCTCAATAACATCATAGTTCAACATTCCACATCTTGACCATTACCAGTCATCCCATCTCTATTCAAGAGGCATTTCACAAGATATACTACAACATGCATTATCAACATGCGTTTCTTTCAAATCCAACAATTTCCAATATACATGATTCACAATTCCATATCATACTCAATGTTCATGATATATTTCCATTTCAACAACACATTCAACATATACAATGTTATTTTAAACTTCCATTTCAAGGCAAGTTTCATGTAACAAGCCACATTTATGGCTTAGTCATGCTTGCATGCATTTATATGTTTTTCCATGTTAAGATTGTTGTAGCAACCCATATTCATGTTGTAGTCATGTTCGAGTTCGTTTATGTAGCTTTGTCTTGTTAAGTTTGCATTCATGAATCTTGCCTTGTTTCGTGTTTATGTGATTTGTCTAAGTGTTGTCTAAGTGTTGTGTGCCTGTTTTGTTCCTTCCTTGGTGCCTCAAGCCTAAGTTATGTTTAGCCGAAGTTATGCCAAGCCTAGGTTATGTTACGCCTAGATCATTCCAAGCCGAGGTCATCTTCAGTCTAGAAGTATCTTGGAACCCCTTCGTTTGACCTCCACATTCGCCCTGACATATTGGCCGAGATGGCATTATCTAGGCCGATGTGTGAATCACCAAGGCCGAGATGTGTATCATCTAGGCCGAGATGTTACCTTTGCACCTAAATGATCTTGTCCTGGAGTGGTATGACCTAGACCGAGGTGTGGCACATCTAGGCCAAGGTGTGACACAGCTTAGTCAAGTGTTGTCCTTCCTAGCCGAGGTCATTGCCACCTTAGTTGCCGAAGTCTTGTTGTTAGCCGATGTCACCCCTTGCCGGAGTGCTTTACCGAGTAGCTTGTTAGATACGCTTTGTCATAGTCTTGTCTTGTCAATCTATCACCTTTTTGAAGAGAACCAACCAGTCGCTGCCACGTGTCCGAGCTGAGAGTTAAGTCAGCCGGCAGAGAGAGAAACCCATCATTTGTTCCTAAACTTGTTTGAAGAGAAGAGAGAGAAGCTCTAGGAGAGGGAGAAGAGTTCTTGAGGGAGAGTGGATTTCTAAGCCTGATTCCTAGAGATCAAACCGTTAGATCCGTGTTCTAAGGTTAGATTCTTGATCAGCTCTTGTTGTTCTTTATGTTCATGTTATTGCATTGCATGATTTAATATGATTTGTAAGCCATGCATTGCTTTGAAGTTCGGTTTTAGAAAGAGAAAATAGTATTCATGTGTTTTTCAAGAAAAGCCATGTTTCGATCCGAAAGTTTATGCCAAGATCCATGCTTTTGTGTTTGTTTTCATATGATTTTCAAGTATGGGTACCCAGGTCCATGTTTTTGAACTCATAGCATGAAATCCCAGATTTGTAAATAAAGAAGTTATGATTTTGGCATTCATATTCCTCATGTTCTTCATGTTCATGTTCTTCCTGTTCTTCACGGGTGGAAACCCAGATCTCCAGACTTCACTTCCCGAGGTGTAGTCGCCGAGACCACTCTTACCTAGACCTCACACTTAGGCCAAGCATCGTATCTCACCTTGGCCTACCTTGCATGATCACTTACACCTTTAGTTGTCTTTTGCGCACCTCGGCATGCTGCCGCATGCCGAAGCCTAGGTAGCCACACCTCGGCCAGGAGGTGTGGGACCTCGGCAAAGACCTGGTTGGTACCCAGCATGTCTTCCTGACATGAAAAATAGTGTTTTGACTTCCAGCATGCTTTCCCCAGATCATTTGCATACATGTGAGACCTGTTTTGAGAAGTATGTTCAGTATGCTTTGCCATGTCTTGTTTTGCTTAAGTGTTGTATGCATGCTTTGTTCCTTCCCTGCTATGTTAAGCCTAGGTCATGCCAAGCCTAGGTCATGTTACGCCTAGATCATTCCAAGCCGAGGTCACCTTCAGTCTAGAATTCATCTTGGAACCACTTTGTTTGACCTCCACCTTCGCCTTGACACATAGGCCGAGATGTTACCTTTGCACCTAAGTGATCTTGTCCTGGAGTGGTATGACCTAGACCGAGGTGTGGCGCATCTAGGCCAAGGTATGGCACAGCTTAGTCAAGTGTTGTCCTTCCTAGCCGAGGTCATTGTCACCTTAGTTGCCGAAGCTTTGTCCCTAGCTGATGTTATTACTTGTCGGAGTGCCTTACTGGGTAGCTTGTTAGATACACTTTGTCATAGTCTTGTCTTGTCAATCTATTCCCTTGTTTTGAGGGTCCTTTCATGCTAAGGGACGTTAAGCCTAAGTAGCACCCTTGTTAAGATATCGGCCACCGACGGACTACGAACGGGTGTGCTCGATGCCGAGGTTATGTTTTGTTTTGCCGGAATGTCAACACCCCATGTTTTAAGTTTGATGTATGTTAAGTAAGTAAGCAAGTTTTGAAAGACCAAGGTTCGATTGATGTTTTATTTCAAGTCAAGCTAAGCTATGTTATGTATGGTTTTGACAAGGATATACTATGTATTGTTTTGAAAAGATCTCGGGTACCATTCATTCAACCTCTTTATTATTTATACCATTCACTGAGTATCCAAGCTCACCCTCCCTATGTATATATGTAGGTAAAAAGCAAGAAGTCGGCTACGCCGAGATGTGTGTTTTGTATGCATGTTATGACGGTTGTAAGGATGTCGGCAATCCTGAAGATTATGTTCTATGATTTGTAGCTCAAGTGTTTTGTTTATGTCGACAATTTTGAAGCTTATGTATTTTGAACATGTCGGCTCGAGAAGCGTTTTATCAAGATGTAACATGTATTTTGTACTTTATTTTATTTGTATTCAAGTTTTAAAAGCTATGTAAAGATGTATGCCATTTCATTTGACTTATGCATTGTTCTTATGGACCACCTGTATTTTGAATTAATGCTTCCGCACATGTTAGCCCCATATATTTATACTCTGATCGTGTGTGAATTTTGTAAGTTGGCCTTCGGTAATCTCGGATTACTGGCCATCACGGCACCAAACTACTAGGGGCGGTTTGGGGTCGTGACAGAATGGTATCAAAGCACAAGTTCCTTATAGTACGTTATTCTCACACTTCTAGTCCTAAAGAGCATAGGATGTCCTTTAGAATGATTTTAGGGTTGCATCATATTGCTTGCTACTTGACAAGGTGTGCATTATCTCGGCATAAGCATTTATCACATCGCCATGATCATGTTCACTTGCATACATGTTCATTTGTTCATTTTGTTCTAAGAGTCGCATCCTGCATATTCCTAGCATCATGAGAAGGGGTAGACCCCCAGTTGGCCGAGATCAATCCGAGGACAGAATAGACAGATTAGAAAGATTGGTTGAAGTTTGGCCGATGAGTTAAGGCAAGCAAGGCAGCAGAACACTGGTACCACCTCCACCCAGGCCGAGCAGGCAGATGGCCGACATGCAGTTCCACCACCGCCAGTACCACAAGTGCCTCCGCAGCCAGCTTTGTATGGAGATGACACGTTGACCTTGATCAGAGAATTCAAGAAGATGAAACCGCCGAAGTTCCATGGAGGTATAGAGCCGATGAAGGCAGAAGCATGGGTTCTTGAGATGGAGAAGTTGTTCGAGGTTTTTCCTAGCACCGACGCTCAAAAGGTGTCATTAGCAGCATTCACATTGGAAGACGACACTCGTAGATGGTGGATGATGATCTGAGAAGGTAACCCAGACTTGTCTTGGGCCGGATTTTTGGAGCTGTTCTACGTCAAGCACTTTTCACTCAGTGTCCGAGATCGCAAGACTACAGAATTTCAGATGTTGACACAGGGTAGCAAAACAGTGGCAGAGTATGATCATGCTTTCACCGAGTTGGCAAGGTATGCACCCCACATGGTCGACAACGAATACAGGAAAGCTAGGAAGTTTGAGAGTGGACTTTGAGGGCCAATACAAGATCAGGTTAATCTGCTCGACATGCCGACGTATGCTGGAGTGTTAGATAAAGCCATCCTTGCAGAAGTCAACCTGAACAGAAATCAAAGTTCGGGGAAGAATCAGAGGAAGAGGCAGACCTACGACTATAGCGAAGAAGAAGCAGACCCGAATGATGCCGAGGAGAAGACAGAGGAGGACAGTACCAACAACACGAATCAGGAAGGTAACACCAGGCCGACGTGTGCGAGTTGCGGGAAGCTACATTTTGGGGTTTGTCTTCGGGCGACTGGAGCATGTTTTGTATGCGGTGAGAAGGGTCATCGTATTAAGGATTGTCCCAAGGTAAAGGCTAGAGAGGGTAAGCAGAGAGGAGAACTTGACATCCGGAGACGTTTTGGGAACAAGGTAAGTGAAGTTTGGGGACCAAACTTCTTTAAGGGGGGAAGGATGTAACAACCCACATTTATGGCTTAGTCATGCTTGCATGCATTTATATGTTTTGCCATGTTAAGATTGCTGTAGCAACCCATATTCATGTTGTAGTCATGTTCGAGTTCGTTTATGTAGCTTTGTCTTGTTAAGTTTGCATTCATGAATCTTGCCTTGTTTCGTGTTTATGTGATTTGTCGAAGTGTTGTCTAAGTGTTGTGTGCCTGTTTTGTTCCTTCCTTGGTGTCTTAAGCCTAAGTTATGTTTAGCCGAAGTTATGGCAAGCCAAGGTTACGTTACGCCTAGATCATTCCAAGCCGAGGTCATCTTCAGTCTAGAAGTATCTTGGAACCCCTTCGTTTGACCTCCACATTCGCCCTGACATATTGGCCGAGATGGCATTATCTAGGCCGAGGTGTGAATCACCAAGGCCGAGATGTGTATCATCTAGGCCGAGATGTTACCTTTGCACCTGAATGATCTTGTCCTAGAGTGGTATGACCTAGACCGAGGTGTGGCACATCTAGGCCAAGGTGTGGCACAGCTTAGTCAAGTGTTGTCCTTCCTAGCCGAGGTCATTGTCACCTTAGTTGCCGAAGTCTTGTTGTTAGCCGATGTCACCCCTTGCCGGAGTGCTTTGCCGAGTAGCTTGTTAGATACGCTTTGTCATAGTCTTGTCTTGTCAATCTATCACCTTTTTGAAGAGAACCAACCAGTCGCTGCCACGTGTCCGAGCTGAGAGTTAAGTCAGCTGGCAGAGAGAGAAACCCATCATTTGTTCCTAAACTTGTTTGAAGAGAAGAGAGAGAAGCTCTAGGAGAGGGAGAAGAGTTCTTGAAGGAGAGTGGATTTCTAAGCTTGATTCTTAGAGATCGAACCGTTAGATCCGTGTTCTAAGGTTAGATTCTTGATCCGCTCTTGTTGTTCTTTATGTTCATGTTATTGCATTGCATGATTTAATATGATTTGTAAGCCATGCATTGCTTTGAAGTTCGGTTTTAGAAAGAGAAAATAGTATTCATGTGTTTTTCAAGAAAAGCCATGTTTCGATCCGAAAGTTCATGCCAAGATCCATGCTTTTGTGTTTGTTTTCATATGATTTTCAAGTATGGGTACCCAGGTCCATGTTTTCGAACTCATAGCATGAAATCCCAGATTTTGTAAATAAAGAAGTTATGATTTTGGCATTCATATTCCTCATGTTCTTCATGTTCATGTTCTTCCTGTTCTTCACGGGTGGAAACCCAGATCTTCAGACTTCACTTCCCGAGGTGTAGTCGCCGAGACCACTCTTACCTAGACCTCACACTTAGGCCAAGTATCGTATCTCACCTTGGTCTACCTTGCATGATCACTTACACCTTTAGTTGTCTTTTGCGCACCTCGGCATGCTGCCGCATACCGAAGCCTAGGTAGCCACACCTCGGCCAGGAGGTGTGGGACCTCGGCAAAGACCTGGTTGGTACCCAGCATGTCTTCCTGACATGAAAAACAGTGTTTTGACTTCCAGCATGCTTTCCCCAGATCATTTGCATACATGTGAGACCTGTTTTGAGAAGTATGTTCAGTATGCTTTGCCATGTATTTGTAGGACTTGGACCTTTGCCTTGACCCCGACGTCCCAAGAACTAATGTGAGTGGTATTTTTAATAAAGTCATGTTCTTAAGGTTTTGATAAAGCTTTGCCTTGTTTTGATAAAAGTATTTGTTAAGCATGAATGATATCCCTATTTTATGAATCAAGTGTAAGCTTTGTTTTGAATGGCAATGTATCAAGTAAGCTTTGTTTTGACCTTGTCGGAAAGTCCCTCGTGCTGGATGACTCTAAACTTTCGCAGCACCCTTGCGCAGCACCCAAGTGTTAAAGGGCTACGGGCCTTCTTGCTTGGTCTTGTTTTGCCACTGGCGGTTTACCGCGTGGGTCTTGTAAGTAAGTGAGTAAGTTTTGAAAGACCAAGGTTATGCCGATGTTATGTTATAAGATTTGACGTATGTTAAGCAAGTAAGTTTTGTAAGATCATGTTTGATGAACAAGATTTATCTCATGTTTTGTACAAGCTATGATAAGTTTGGTTTTGACAAAGATATACTATGTATTGTTTTGAAAAGACCTCGGGAATCATTTATTTAACCTCTTTATTATTTATACCATTCACTGAGTATCCAAGCTCACCCTCCCTATGTATATATGTAGGTAAAAAGCAAGAAGTCGGCTACGCCGAGATGTGTGTTTTGTATGCATGTTATGACGGTTGTAAGGATGTCGGCAATCCTGAAGATTATGTTCTATGATTTGTAGCTCAAGTGTTTTGTTTATGTCGGCAATTTTGAAGCTTATGTATTTTGAACATGGCGGCTCGAGAAGCCTTTTATCAAGATGTAACATGTATTTTGTACTTTATTTTATTTGTATTCAAGTTTTAAAAGCTATGTAAAGATGTATGCCATTTCATTTGACTTATGCACTGCTCTTATGGACTACCTGTATTTTGAATTAATGTTTCCGCACATGTTAGCCCCATATATTTATACTCTGATCGTGTGTGAATTTTGTAAGTTGGCCTTCGGTAATCTCGGATTACTGGCCATCACGACACCAAACTACTATGGGCGGTTTGGGGTCGTGACATTTCACAATACTTCCACAAACAAAAATGTATACAATGTTTTACGACTTAAGACATATTCAATGTTCTTAAAGTTTAACAATACAACAAAATCCCCAATACATGGTTAAACATTTGCAAACAAGTCCGGATATTTCTCACGGACCTCTAACTCATGTTCCCACGTGGCTTCCTCCACTCCGTGATGTTTCCACAAAACTTTTACCAAGGGAATGGTCTTGCCTCGCAAGACTTGGTCCCGCCTATCCAAGACCCGCACCGGTCTCTCCTCATACGAGGCATCCTCATCAACCTCTAAGTCGGTCCAATCCAATACATGTGATGGGTCCAGCTCGTACTTCCGAAGCATACTAACATGAAACATGTCATGAACTCCGGACAACTGCGGCGGCAAAGCTAAACGGTAGGCAACCTCGCCAATCCTCTCAAGGATCTCAAAAGGGCCAATAAACCAAGGGAACAACTTCCCACTCTTACCAAATCTCATCAAACCCCGCCTAGGCGATATTTTCAAGAAGACATGATCACCCACCTCAAATACCAAAGGCCTCCTCCTACGGTCGGCATAACATTTCTGACGACTCTGGGCTGTAACAAGCCTCCTACGGATAAGCTCAACCTTCTCCGTCGTTTCCCTCACCAAATCCGGGCCCAACAAAGGTGCATCACCCACCTCGGCCCAACAAACTGGAGACCTACAAGGTCGGCCATACAAGGCCTCAAACGGTGCCATATCAATACTGGACTGAAAACTGTTGTTGTAGGCAAACTCCACCAAGGGTTGCCTCTCCCACGACCCACTAAAGTCAAGAACACAATCTCGAAGCATATCTTCAAGGATCTGAATAGTACGCTCGGACTGCCCGTCAATCTAAGGATGATAAACTGTGCTAAAGGTCAATCTAGTGCCCAAGGCACTCTGCAAACTCTGCCACAACCTAGCAGTAAAATGTGGATCTCTATCTGAAACGATCGACATTGGGACCCCGTGCAACCTCACTATGTCCCGAATATACAAGTCAGCAAGATGATCTACCGAATCTCTCACGTGCATAGGGATGAAGTGCGTCGACTTAGTCAACCGGTCTACAACCACCCAAATAGCACACTACCCCGTTAAGTCCTCGGAAGACCTACAACGAAGTCCATAGTGACATGCTCCCATTTCCACTCGGCAATAGGCAAGGGTTGTAATAAACCCGCTAGCCTCTGATGCTCGGCCTTCACTTGCTGACAAGTAAGGCACTTAGACACAAAAACTGCCACATCCTTCTTCACACCCCGCCACCAAAACTAGCGACCCAAATCATGATACATCTTGGTGCCTCCCGGATGCACCGCAAGGCATGAGTGGTGAAACTCTCGGAGTACCTCCTCTCGGCAAGACTCCGGCACAAATAAACGGTCTCGGTATCTCACACTCAGGTCAGGATACACAGTCAAACCCTTCTCAACCTTCCCACTGGAGATCTTCTCTCGGAGGGATTCTACCTCAAGGTCACCTCTCTGTGCCTCTAACACTCGACTCACAAGTGTACGCTGCGCAACAACAAGAAACAAGGCCACAGCCTCAACAGATTCGCTCAGAAGCAAATCAAACTTGCCAAGTGCACCCAACATCTCCCACTCCCGGATGGCTATACAAGCTACATCACTGATGGATTTCCTGCTAAGGGCATCGGCCACAACATTGGCCTTCCCCGGATAATAGTGCAATTCAAAGTCGTAATCCTCAGTAAACTCTATCCACCTCCTCTGCCTCAAGTTCAAGTCTTTCTGTGTAAACAGATACTTCAGACTCTTATGATCCGAGAATACCTCGAATCTCTCACCATAAAGGTAGTGCCTCCAGATCTTCAAGGCAAAAATCACAGCTGCTAACTCTAGGTCATGTGTAGGGTAATTCCTCTCGTGTATTTTCAACTGCCGCGAGCCATAGACTACCTCTCTCTGGAATAATCAACACTGGGGCGGTAGTAAGTCTAACTTTCAACTCTTAGAATGAATTTTCACAAGTCTCACTCCACACAAACTTGACCGCTTTCCGCGTTAACCTAGTCAACGGCGACGCTAGCTTGAAGAAATCCTTCACAAACCGGTGGTAATACCCAGCTAATCCCAGAAAACTGCAGATCTCAAAAACACTTTTAGGCTGTGCCCAATCCTGCACTGCCTCAATCTTGGATGTATCAACAGACACCCCTTCTCCGGAGACCACATGGCCTAAGAACTTGACCTCTCCTAGCCAGAACTCACACTTCCCAAACTTGGCGTACAGCCTATGGGCTCTAAGCAACTCAAGCACCACTCTTAAGTGTTCTTCGTGCTCCTCCTCAGACGGTGAATAGATCAGAATGTCGTCCACAAAGACGACCACAAAGCGATCTAAGAATTCCCGGAATATCCGGTTCATCAAATCCATAAACACTGCCGGTGCATTGGTGAGCCCAAAAGACATCACTAGAAACTCAAAATGGCCATATCACATACAGAATGCCGTCTTCGGAATATCCTCCTCCTTGACCCTTAACTGATGGTAACCGGATCTCAAGTCTATCTTAGAAAAACAACGGGACCCTTTCAACTGGTCAAACAAATCATCAATACGGGGCATAGGGTACTTATTCTTAACCGTAGCCCAATTCAATTTCCGGTAATCAATACAAAGTCTCAAGGCACCATCTTTTTTTTTTTAGCAAAGAGGGCCGGTGCTTCCCACGGTAAAACACTAGGGTGAATAAAGGCTTTATCTAGCAATTCCTGGAGCTGAATCTTCAACTCACTCAACTCGGCTGGGGCAAAACGATATCGTGCCATAGAAATCGGCGTCGTGCCAGGCACTAGATCAATAGATAACTCAATCTCTCGATGAGGTGGTAAGCTAACAAGGTCCTCGGGAAAAACATCTGAATACTCACAAACCACTCTAGGCAGTACAATCTGGGTCTCATCACACTCACTACTTATGAAGCTAACGAGAAGACCACTAAGCTCACTCCGCCCTCGCAGATCATACACCGGTGGCAACACACTACCAACCCGATCCCCCAAGAAATGAAAACAATCCTCGCTCAAGGTACATACAGTGACCCTCTGGCGGTAGCAATTAATAACAGCCTGGTATGACGATAACCAGTCCATACCCAAAATCACATCAAAACCCGACATAGCCATAACTACAAAAGAAAATGGAAGCAGGCGGTCAGCGACCTCTATATCACAGCCCCGACACCCTTGTTTCAAAATTAGTTCACACCCAATAGGTGATACAACACATATAAGAGATGCTAACTGCTCCAACCCCAAAACATATGCAAATGCAACAGATATAAAGGAATGGGATGCACCCGTATCAATCAATACATTGGCAACCGAGTTGCAAAACATAAAGGTACCTCTCACAACAGATGGAGCCGGTACAAGATCTTGCGCGGTAACAGCATACACGCGCCCAGAAGGTCTCTGATCTACCTGCTCACCCCTAGGAGCAAAAGACTGCTGCACAGACTGAGACGATGACGCCCCCTGATTGGCCCTCGAGGCCTGAACAGACTGTGCTGGCTGAAAACTCTGCGTCTGCCTCGAACCAGACGCACCCGAGGTGGCACTCAACTGCGGGCAAAACCTCTTCAGGTGCCCCACCTGACCACACTAATAAGAAGACAGTGGCTGACCTCTACCCTGACTCTGGCTCTGAGGTCGGGCCGAAGATGAAGCAGCTCTCTGACCTCCTCTCCTCTGCGGGCAAGCTGGAGACTTGTGGCCCAGCTGACCACATTTGTAACAAGTAACGTCTCCCTGACTGCCTCTCCTAGATCCTGAACTCGGCACTGGAAAGGTAGATCTCGCAAAAGCTCACTGGGACTGCTGAGGGTTAGAACCCTTCTGCCTCCTACCATTCCCCTGGCCATCCTAACTCCTCTTAGAGCCCCTTCTTCTCTCCCCTTCCTCATGCATCATAATCTCCATATGGGCTGCAGCATCCACATGACACCCATACTCTCGAGTCATAGACCCCCTAACTCTCATTTTGAGCCCGTGCCTCAACTTCTTCTGAAATTCCAAACAACGGCGTTCCTCAGACGCCACAAGCTTAGGTGCAAACCTGGATAAACTAGTAAATGCGACCTTTAAACTCGGCCACTGATGAACTCAGCTGCTTAAGCTGGCAGAACTGATCTCTCAACTTCTCCCTGACTGCGGGAGACAGAAACTTCTCCTAGAAAGCATCTACAAAGGCCTCCCAAGTACCAGCAATACGACCCCTCATGAACTTCCACCACTGACCTGCATCCCCCTTTAGCTGGAAAGATGCCAAGGTCACCTTCAATGCCTCATCTTTAATGCCAAGCATCTCAAATGTCTTAATCATCTGCTCAAGCCACTCATCAGCCTTCAGTGGCTCCTTAGGATCCCCCAGAAACTCATTCGGATTAGGCCAGAAAAACTCCCTCTTTAGAAAAGAAGGGCCTACCTCCACCACATGGACTTGGGCTTGATTTTCAGCTCTGAGAATGCCCAAGGATTCCCTTAATGCTCTTGCCATCTCGCGGGCTAAGGCACCCATGGCCTGCTGACCTGCTGGCTCGGCCACATTGGCCTGACCAACCCCCTCCTGCTGCGCCGGAATCTCATCCGGTATAGGCATCTCCTGCCTCCCCGGCCTACCTTGCCTACCACCACGTCTCCGTCCTGACATCCTAATAAAGGTAACGAAGAACATTAGCACATTCACAAACGTGCCGAAACTATAACACTCGCGTCCTAATGCATGGACAACTGTAATTCATTCCACGTAAGCACATAATCACATAAGCACTTACGAATTTCATTTCTGGATAATGACAGTCCCGAGGCGTTACTAGAGTTCCAGTTAGAAACAGCATTGATCAAATGCTTTTCCAATAGGACTCCCAAAAACCCAAGGATCCAATCAACATCCTAGAAACTACATTCCATACCCATATAGTCACATAAGCATGTTATCACATAAGTACATAGCATTACATCTAAGTCTCTAACAAGTGAGACAAACCCATTATGGTACTAACCACTTCCCGCGTACCCAAAGTATTCGAACCCGGTACGCGCCGATACCAAGTTGTAACGCCCTCAAAATAATACATAAAACCCAACATTCTTGACATGCATTGACATAAGAGAATAAACATCTTTCCATTCATCGAAGTAGTTAAGTACAAAAGTATTACATGTTGACAACAAAAGTAAATGCCCTAAGGGCTTACAACTTTCCAAGCCAACACTTGGTTACAAAAAAAAAAAAAAAAAAAGAAGAGTACTAACTCAAAATACATTAAGCCTTTGGCTTCAATTTACATGTAATACACCAAAAAGATAACAAAACAACAACAAGAGTCTTCAACTCCCAGAACCTCCCAAGCTATGTCCTTGGAGGTGGCATGTCACCTAGACCTGAAAATGATGTCCCATATATGGTGAGCCACAGCCCAGTAGAGATATACTAAACCAGATATAAGCAATGTCTAAATAATAGCATTTGATAGGTGGTTAACACTTATAAACCAATTTATATCACAATACAGTTCCATGACAGTCATGTCCATGTTACAATCCATTTTCCTTTACTTATCAAATCATTTCATAAACGTGGCTTAGAACCTGGCCAAACATTTCAATGAGACTACATCTCACATTAAAACACTCTTTTTGATTCAACATTCAAATGAGTTTACAACTCATAATTAAAACACTTCCATGTCTCAATTAATACACATATTCGCTGTATTAACACTTCTATTTAATACACATATTTGATGTATTAACACTTCAATTTGATACATGTATTTGTTGTATCAATGGAGTCCATCCCCTATCTCCTCCCAAACAGGTTTGAGAGTCCATCCCCTATCTTTCGTCAAACCATGGAGTACAAACCATGGAGTACATCCCCTATCTCCTCCCACACATTACACATATTCCAAGTATATAAACAATTATCATATACAAGGATCAATCAATACACATATTTGATGTATTATTCCAACTGTCATATTCCATGACATATTCAATATGATTAGTTTCGATTTTCCCTAATCAACATGCAGTATCTACAACAATCAAGATTATCCTCCACCGATAGCCCAAAGCAGCTATTTCTAAACAGAAGATAAATGCATCAACAGATATAATATCATCATTTACATAGGTGAGTGATAAATTAATCCAACTACACCATTCAATCCCATAATTTCCCAATTTCATGGATTTCAACTCAATTTCATGTTTTCCCAAATTAATTATACCAATTAATTTATCACAATAATTAGGGCATTCTCCTCCTTTACAAAAAATCAACCCTAAGGTTCAATTTCCTCAATTTGACACTAATAATGCCATTTTCCAAGTCTTACATACACATGGGTTTTTAATATTTGAAAACCCCTCTTTTATAAATTACACAACAACCCTAACTTTTCCCGAAATTACCCAACATCACCAACTAATCAAAATGACCAAAATTAAAGACAAAACTCATAAGATAGAGTAGGGTATCCGTACCTCGAAATTAGAAGCCCAAAGGAGTGGATGAGGAAAAACCAAAGTGCTCCAAATCCACTATTGTTCATATTAAAACAAAGCCCTCGCGACCCTCTACCTTTCTTACAAAGAACTTAGGGTAAAAACACACTAAAAATAGATGAAACCCTAAAGAGAAGTTAAGTGAAGAGAGAGAGAGAGAGAGAGCTGAATCTAGGGTTTTGAAATCAAAAGGGATGAAAAAGAGAGAGAGAGCTGAACGAAGGAAAGCTCGTTCGAGCCAAGAAATGCAACTCTCAGGTCGAAAACCAGACGCAGATGCAGGCTCGAGCTAAGGAACCCTGGCTCAAGCCACCAGACACAACACCCAATTCTCGCTCGAGCGAAGGACCAAAAACAAAGAGCTCGCTCGAGCGAAGAACCAAAATTCTGGGAGCAACCATTTGCTCCCAATCACACCCAACCTGTAACAAACCTGCCCAAAACATCCTATAACTCAAATACAAAGTATTGAAGGACGAAAACAAGATATATACAGCAACCAACATCCACGGAACCAAGTCCGGATTACACTAATCAATGGAGGGAAAACCAGGGTCGCTATAAGAAGTTAGATTCGTGGACTCCATGTGAAAAAAATATGATTACTGCATCTGTTCTATTTTCAGGTTTTGGATGCATTAGGTGAGTCAATTGCTTGTGCCAATTATGACTCTTGGATGGTTTACTTACCTGAAGGTGACTTCTTATCACGCATTGAACCAACTGACTTTTTTAAGGTAGACACTCAATATCCACTTCTGGTGTTGTGTTAGATTGATTCTATTTCTTAATTTCATGGGTCATCGTCCTAGGATTTTGCTACCCTTCTGATTGAAGACTGAAACAAGTAAAATTTATTTTGTAGGCACATTATGCTTTAGATATTGTTTTCCAAAAGACACATGAAACACTTTTTTATTTTCTAGCCATTAAAAGTGTGCACATTTGACTTGCTTCTTCAGATAATTAAAGAAAAACTAAACCAAAGGAACATATATATTTTTTGTTAAAGTTGCTACCGGGCGTTTATGGTTTGATAAGAACTGGAAAAAAAATTCAATCTCACCATTATGAAAATTACTAAATTAGGTGAGCAGAGTATAGATAAAAGAATAGAGGCAGATTGAAAATTTCACATGGGGACCTATTTGAACTCTTGCAATTATTTCTTGGTTTAATAAGTTTGAGTCTTGTTTTTAGGTTTCTATGGGTTAGTTGGCTGTTGGTTTAAAATCAGTTCTAGCTTTATTAGGAATCACAAGTTTGAGTCGGTAGTCTTTAAATTTTCTGGATATGGGCCTTTGTTTTGATCTATTGGTCATAATATGCGTTTAGCTATGTTTTTGGGAATTATATTTGGCCAACGTTAGGTTTTGAATATTAATATATTATAAGTAGTCAAAATTTAGTTGAGGTAGTAGAAGTATAGCAGCCCATAAAAATCCTTGTAATCTTTCTATTTGAAAGAGTTGAGGTTTTGTTTTTTGATTTTGGTTAAACTTTGCGAACTTCAAGCTCCTCTCTTTTTCTTCTTCTTTTTCTTCACAATGCAGCCAAGTTTTTCTGTGTGAATCACCATTCATACCTAATTTCCATGCGCACTGTACGGAGGGTAAAGAAAGAGTATATAATTTTGGTTTTTCTATAACTTTTATGAAACCTAAAACACTAGGATAAAAAAACTTTATGATAAGAGATTTCAGCAATCAATTTTCCTATGGATCTTACAAACTAAAAAAATACTTGAAGATTAGCAGACACAATCAATTGCATATATGTAGCTGTGTCACCTTCGTGACTGAGATGAACTTTTTGAAACAAGAAATCACTTATAGCCCTGTTATTGTGTTCTCTTAATTCTGGAAAACTACTTAATATGACTTCTAATCATTCTTCAGGACCTTGAGAAGTATGCAAGTCTTGATGCTGCGTGAGAATGGAGAAAATTTCTTGTAAGTATTGTGTATATATTCATATATATTCTATTCCTTATCAGCCTTTTTTTTTTTTTTTTTTTTTTTTGAATTTAGAAAGAATATGTTTTAATTTTTTTTTTTTTTTTTTTTTTTTGATAAAGTAGAAAAGTAAAATCTTTGCTATCATTTTCTTTTCAAAATTGAGAATGAGCCAAAATTTTTACTTCTCTTGTATTTGAGGTTGTCCAATATATCAAGCTATAAAAGCTCAAGGCTGAATCACAAAAAAATGATTTAACAGATTGCCCAATATCCTGGATACGTGATTTTGCAGAAGTTGCCTTCATGATTTCCTATTATTGCTCTTATCAAGAATATAAAATGCATTTTTGTACAGGATGCAATACTGCCAATGTCTGCAGCTACAATGGCTTTGTTACCTTTATCTATTCGATGTGATTGGGGTGTTCTATCCACTACTGCAACTAGATATGCCCCCTCTCTCTTGAAATCCTTTGCCCAAATGGGACCTCAGGGAGCCCTTAGTGCTATGAAGCTTCTCAGACCCTTCTCAGAAATAGTTGATTCCTTGGAGTTGAAAGAGCCTTTTATACGAAATTGGATAGATCTTCTGGCTTTCTTGCTCGCAGGGGTGAAATCTAATGGTATTCTATCCGCAGAGATGGTAACTATTACAAATCAAGGTTTTTTCTTTATTTTTTTTTTGAACTGTGGTATGATCATGAAATATAAGTATGCTTGTGCTGCTTATTTTATTGATAACATAATAATTTTGTGCTTCAATCTTTTCAGGTATACATGTTTGCAAAATGGTACAAGCCAGGTTGCAGTCTGGAGTATCCCATTCAGGGAACTAGGGCAGTTGTTGATGCTCTTGTTGAGCTGTGGGAGTAAAGCTAAGAAGTGGTCAAGTGAGTAAATGATTTAACTGAAAAAAATATAGAATTTCTCATTCAGATTGAATTATATTTCTTTCTTATTCATTAATTGATAAAAATAAATATTTGCTGCAGTTTGTACGCGATAAGAAGGCGGTTGTTAGTAATGCCTCTATGTGGGACACATTGGATCTATTACCTAAGGAAGTCATTCCAAAGTCATACTAGGACAGGATCAAAATGACCCCTCAATGTGAATCATTTATGCATCTTCATTTGGGTTTTGATGCAGAGGTGAGTGATAGTAACAACCAACCTTGCTTATGATTATGCAGAGCTTCTTCTCAAACTTTATAAATAGTGCTCCCATACTGTAGACACCCCATTTTGACTGGCCCTAAGACTTGGGCGCTTTCTTTTGATTACCCGATGATGACAATTAGAATGTGTTTCTCACAGAATCCTCAGTAAGAAAGATGGAATTTGAACTTTAATTCCAACCTTTACACATTTTTTTGGCCAAACTATTTTAGACCTAAGAAATATTTAAAAACATCTTGTTTATAGGTTTGGAGTTGAAGGAAATAGGAGGGGATGGAAGAAAACTAGTTTAGGAAAAGAATGAGCATCAAATCATTAAGAGGGAAATGAACAACCTTCACAAAATTAGGCATATCTCTTTGTATACTTGGAATTTAAATGTGAGGCCATAACCATTGAAAATTAGACTTTTGGGGCTTCAATTTAGACCCAAGAACCACCTAAGCCCAAGTCCAGATAAGGGAGATATGCCCATTTGAAGTTGGGCTTAAGAGCAGATTTTGTTGACTTGGCCCAAGGGAAATGAATAGCCTTCACTAAATTAGGCATATCTCTTTGTACAATTGGAATGTAAATATGAGGCCACCACTATTGGAAAGTAGACTTCTAGGGCTTCAATTTAGACCCAAGAACCACCTAAGTCCAAGTCTAGATGAGAGAGATATGCCCATTTGAAGTTAGGCATAATGGCAGATTTTGTTGACTCGGCCCAAAACAACAATAGCCCATTTTTCTTGGTTTTGGTTCGGTTGGGACAACCCATTTACCTATTTTCTGATCCATTCAAGTGCATCCACTCATCCTCCATTATACCTAATCATCCCCCATTGTCAAAACAAGGTTTTGTTTGCATCCATAAAGGAGTATCTGTAGACGTCCCCGGAACGCCCCGGGAGGAACGAGCTCCCGTTCTGTTCATTTGTGGGGTCACTACAGCTCAGACTCTCAAATTGTCACGGTTCTTAATCTGAACCAAAGAGTCCAAATCCGGAAAATCGTTTTGAGAAACAGATTTTTGAAAAGTAGTGCCAAACATGGACTGCTTTGCCAAATACAGAGTCGCCACCTAAATATTTTTAAAATGGAAAAATTTAGGAAACCCTGACTCGGTGCCGAAGGCCACATGTCCGTCATCACCGGAGTTGTCTCGGCTCGGGAACTTGGGTACGATCGGGGAAGGTCAGCTATGAGCACCCCCTTTCGCCCGGTCCGAAGACCGGCCTCTACTAACCATGATATCCGATTTTGAAAACGTTATGTGTTCTTATTCCATTTATTAGCCTAGAATTACTATGTTATGCGCACAGCAAACAAGTATAGACCAAATCGCCTAAATTGGAACAAAACATTTCATGTTTGTTTTGAAAATGGTTTGCTACTCGCAAGTAGGCTAAAATGCAGATTTTGCCACCCTCAAGTGGGCTTTTAGAAAAGATGATTTTGCCACTATCTAGTGGGCTTAAAACTCACAGTTTTAATGTATCATTCCAATTTAGGTAATTCAACCTCCATCCACAGGCATTCAAGCAGTTATATCACATAAGCAGCTAGCCTCATGGTAATAATACTGTCATGGCAACACTCACACACATGTGAGATGCTAAAGCATAAATACTTACATCGCCTCCGTCCAAACTAAACTAGCTAGAACATGCGTGTCCATAGTTCCATGTTAAAACTACTAATAATCACATGCAAAATGCATCTACCAGGCTCGTCTTGACTAACATTGGCATGTGAAAATGCACATTATCACATATACGTTTAAGAATTGTAGCAAGTACAAATCAGTTAAGCTGTGATGTGAGCACCTGCTGATGCCTCAAGCATGTAATACAATTACATGGATGGCAGCAACAAAGCATATAAGGTGTGCTAAAATTCAGAAAATGCCTTCTACATCATACCACCTTAAGCAGGTAAATAAAAGGGAAGAAAGACGTGAGGTTGGAAGACATACACACACTCACGCACGCTTATTACATATTTGCCCTTACTCGGAGGGACCAAATAAATATTACAAATTAATTAACTATGCAAGCTAATTAAATATTACAAATTAATTAATTTAATTAACAAATTAAATTAAGCTAAGAAAACAGATGAACCGCCTCGGGAAACGCACCGCCATGCATAGGCTGCCTCTGTTTTCCTTCCTTCACTCCTCTGGAGGTTGTCAAAACCTCAGGACTGCATCCCTGGACACTGGGGAGCGCCACCGACTGAGTGGAATTACCACCGGCAGTGGTGTGTGGCCATCGGCACAAAATGAAGCTGTCGGCAGAGGAATTATTGCCGGTCGGCACCTTACATTGCCGGTCGGCAGAGTGTTCCTGCAGAATCTGCAAATGACAGCAACAGAGGGCAAGGCAAAGCATGGCAGCACAATTCAAGGCATATATGCACCAACCATGTCCCTTATCATGATAATGACTCAAAGGGGCATGTGCCTCGATTCTCGGACCACCAATCACGCATTTCCATGCATGATGGTCCAAAGAACCAAGTATGCAACTTTGATTTCAAATGAAATGCAAACCAAATCAAACCAAAGTCCTAATCCCTATCACCAAATCAAGGGGCAAGGAATGCATGCAAAATGCAATGCAACCTAAGCATACAAGCTAAGGATGCAACATGGCATGGCAACTAACTTATCCAAGCATACATATGGCAATGCAAATGGATGCAAAGATGGACTTAAACATGAATTAGGCAACTCTAAATAGGCCTAAAACAGTAGCCATAATGCTAAAATGAGGGGCCAAATACATATGCGCACATACACATGTTGAAAGGCCAACACTTGGGCACAAGTTGAACAACCCTCAAACACATTTGAAAGGGGGAATCATGGACTAATTAGCATGCAACATAAGCATTGAAATCATGCTAAAACATGGTGCCAAACCAAGCAATAAATCAAGCCAACATTCACATGCAAAATGATCCAAATGTTCAAAGCAAGCCAATGAGGCATTGAACTACACTGAGTAAGACCAAACATGGCATGAAAGAAAGGACCAAAATCAGAGGTTTAACATGTTAAAACAAAGCTAAAGGACTACTTAGATGGCATCTAAGTGACTCAAAAACAAAGACATGCATAAACACCAAAACACGGAGCATTGCTACGCAAGCTTAAGAGGCATTAAAGATGCATGCAAGGCAATCAAACAAGCATGGAAATAGGACTGAAATAACATGTGGGGGGACCCCAAATCACCAAATCGATGCAAAGATGTCATGCTACACATGCACATACCCAAGGCCAACAAGCCCAAATACAAAGGAGCTATATCAAGCATACCAAAATCAACCCAAACAACCTAGGACAGACCTAGAACATGGCAAAACATGCACAAAATCTTCACAAGACCAAGCCTAAAACATGCTCCAACAAAGGCTAACAACCTAAGACATGTTAAGGCATAACAAGGCATTACAAGGCAACTATGCTAAGCATGCATGGAGTACCAAAACCAATTTAAAAGCATGTTATATTATGGATATATAAGCATGAAAAACAAACCAAACATGCTCAACACACACTCAAGCATAATGCTCTCTCAAGAGGCCAAAACATGCCCTTTTCAAGGACAACAAGGAGAGGGGGTGGCCTCTTTCCCTCTGTATTGTATTCGTATACTGATATTATCTTTCTCCTTCTTGGGACTATCCAAAGGCATCATCTCCACTGAAATCCCTCGAGATTTTCAGTGGCTGAACTGAGACCCAACACAAAAATCCCGGAGCTAGCACAAAAGGCTCAATAATGAGGCCTTCAGGCCTAAGGGGGTCAACCCACCCTCAACAACAAACACCTCTTAATAACAATAAAGAGGGCCTAAAAATAGAACTTTTTTTATGTATACATATAAGCAACTAAAAACAGTCTAAGACAAGGTAGAAAATCATGCAAAATGGGTGAAATAAAGGTGTAAGTTTTCTTAGCCCTTGATGTACCGCCTTCACAACGTGGTGCTCCAATGGCCTTCTTTAGCTGTTTAGATCCAACATCCGGTAAACTTCAAACTCAGATCACCTAGTATGAACTCTAGAGCCAAAGGAAGGTTGAACACTATGTGTTTTGTGTGTGCAATTAAGTATGGAGCTAGGGTGTTTAAACACACGTAATATCTAGCAAGCATAGATGTGGGGATAGGAGAGAGAGATAAGGGTGTAACTAAACCCTAACCCTAAGATGCTCATAACCCTATACAATGGCTGTCTATAGCTCTCAAAAGTGATCTCAAAAAATGTCATAACCTCGCAATCGCAAGAGACCCATCTCGTCTCTATATGGCACTTCTTGTCTTGTAAAGCTTACAAGACAAGCTTCATAAGAGGGAGATCCCTCCATACACGTGTATGGAGGGGAGCAAAAGCAAGACAGCTGTCTTAAAATATCTGCTAAAGCAGATGCACAGTAAACGGCCGGCCAAAAATGCCATCTTGGCCAAAAAGAGTGCCAGCCGGCACTAAAAAGTGCTGACCGACAACAAATAGTGCCGGCCGGCAATATATACATTGCCGGTGGCAGCAAAAACCAGCCGGTGGCCTCTAGCCACTGCCGGTGATGGGTGGGGATGGTCCACAAGCCCTACCCTGCCCTTCCAAGGCAAAACACAAGTGTTTGGTGCAAAACCAGACACTAAACGGTCGAGTTCGGAGATCCTGAGGCAAGGCACGCGAGCCGAGGCCTCCGGGAACTCCAAACGAACACAAACATGGATGATCACCGTGTGTTCAAACGGTGACGTCCAAGTCTTGAGGACGGTCAAAAATGGGGTGTCTACAGTATCCCATGCAACCATCTTGAAAATTTGCCCTCCTATCACATTCTTGTCTCCCACCTTGTCTCCCACAATATAGAATGATCATATTGTAAAAGAGAAGGAGGACCACGAAATTGAAGAGAAAAGCGTGAGAAAAGGGTGAAAAAAAAAGAGAAAAATTGAGTTTTTGAGCCAAAAATATTCCTATCTTCCATATACACCCCATACCTTTCATAGCTACTGAAATTCCTTATTTCCATATACCAAAACCACTCCAAAAATTCTGATATAGCCAAAGATCAATTGCCTTGATTATAAGGAAGAATGTTTAGTGATTGAAAGTGAGAAAAACTAGAGAGTTAGCCACTTTCCATACCACAAACTCCATAAACTCCATAATTTCGAATTGAGGATTTGAGAACACACTTCCTACACTTGAGGGTGATCAAGAGGAAGTTTGGAAATCAAGAAGTTCAATCTTTCTTTGGAAGGTGAATTTTTAGTCTTTTATTTTCTTATATTTTATATCTCATATTATTTTCTTGCTTCTTATTTCATAGTGTTTTGTTATAATCCAAGTGGTTTGTTTATCTCATATTTATTTTCTTACTTTATATTTCATAGTGTGTTGTTATAATCCTAGTGGTTTGTTTAGCTCATAATTATTTATTTATTTATTTATTTTTATTCGCATGCTTTAATTTCATTTAGTTTTGTTGTAATCTTGCATGTTCTACCTCATATTTATTTTTTCTTGTACTAGTCTCATATTAGTTTTGTTGTAATCTTGCATGTTCTATCTTATATATGTTTTATTGCTTTAGGTTTATGTTGTGAGTTTGCACTTTTTATTTTATTTTATATTTGTTTTCTTGTTTTTTAATCTAACCGGTAGTGGTTAGTTGAGCCACCTACATATTTTTTTTTTGTTCCTTTTCTTGGTTTCGCAACAAGACAGGTTTTGCTTGGCCTAGTTGGCCGGCCGGCCTATTTGGCAGGTCGGTTAGCTTCTTCCGAACAAGATGGCGTAATCTCCCAAAGTTGACCAATTTCTGCCGGCAGTTCCAAAGAACACGAAGCTTTTATTTTATTTATGTTTATTTTGAGTGTTTTGCGAGGTTTTTTTATTTTGATGTAATACTCTTCTCATCCCTCTCCAATTTGGTTTGTAATTATTCTTTCAAGTGTTATAATAATTCCTCGTCCTGCTACTTTCGATCTCGTTCTTTAACTTGCTTTCTTTATCTGTAAATATGCATCATATTTTGTCTTTCATTATATCCATGCTTTGCATCTATGTTTCATGCATCTTGATTCGGCTAAGTTTGCATTTGTGGGTTTAATAAAATTCCTATGTGATTATGTGCGCTACCTCATGTTCTTGAGATGATTCACATGTCATATCTTAGAAGCCGAATCTTTAGTTGCATCTCACGAGTGAATTGCATTAGGCTTTTGTATATAAGATCATGCATGTTTTACTAACTTTATTTTGTAGCTTGTTCGCGGGACGTCAAACATGTAAGTTTTTATGCTTTAGCATCCCATTTGTGTGTGTTTTTCTTACTATGTTTAGCATTCTACCATGAGGCTATTTGCTTATGTGATGTAACTCTATGAATGCCAGTGGATGGAGGTTATGTCGCTTAATTTGGAATGATGTTGATTTTCATATTTGTAAACTCAATTTATTTAGGTTGTACATCTTCAAAACTACATGAAAACAAGTTGTTCCACAGTGGGTGACATAGTCTATACTTGTATGCTTCACATAGTAAATTGTAGGATTTATTAAATAATCAGAACATGAACATATAAAAAAAATAAAATCCATATCATGGTTAGTAAAGGCCGATCTCTTGATCGGGTGAGCGGGGGTGCTTAATTAATGACCTTCCCCTCTCATACCTAAGGTTCTGAATCAAGACAACTTTGGTTACGACGAACAGTGGCCTTGGCACGAGTCACGGGTGTCCTAATTTTTTCAAAATAAATATTAGATGGTGACTCTGAGATCTGATGACGTAGTCCATTTCTGGCAAAAGGTTTTTGCAATAAAATAGATTTTCTAAAAGTTACAAATGTGGACTCTCATTTATGTTTCACATTGCACTCGTGAGACTATATCAAAGAGATCGAGGGTCCGAACTGTTTAACGTGCGCGGGTATCCCTCGGGCATGTTACACTAAGTGAGGTGCTTCTTTAAAAAATCCATTATGAATTCTAGATCTCAGGAGGATGTACCACATCCATGGCAGATTTATTTGGTACATATTCTCTTGTCAGCAAATATTTTTTTCCCCACAACTGTTCAATATCAGATGCAAAAGTTCTGTTTGGCCATTGTATTGTTTGTGGGTTAGTTTCTGTTATGTAGGCCATCAAGTCTTATTTCACTACCTTAGAAAATATTTTTCATGTCCATGTTCAACATGAACCATGTTGATCTCTATTCAGTGGACATGCGGTTAAACTTGAGCATTTAGAGGAGATGATTGTCTAACATAACATCAAAGCATTAGTTTTGGTAGGACTTGGGTTCAAGTCTCCGTGTGTTTATTTTTTCCACCATTATGCTTTTCGCTTGGCATCTATTATATTTTACTTGCACCTTGTTTGTATGTTAGTACATTTGCAACCTATTTGGTTCATCTGTTTGTTGACATATGAGAAGGGGGTCTCGTGTGAGGGAGGGTACAATGGCTTGATATGTGTTATTTGGCCCAAATCATAAATAGCTTTAACTTTTTTTGGTAGCTTTGATCCTACTAGGTCTCGGGCTCAAGTCTTTCCAGATAATCTAATACCTTATAGGATCAAAGTTTTGATATCAAGTTAGAAAAATCTAAATTCAAGTCCTATTATCCTTTGGTTCCAAGTTTCTCACAGTAAGGTCTTGGGGAAGGATGCGAGAGATCAAGCATGTTACTGTCACTGGGTCATCTAACATAAACCATCTTGACCAAAATTATCTAATCTTATTGTTGTTGTGTTGCTACTGCTGCTATTGTCATCAATTTCCCATGAATCACGTGCTTGTGATATATTTTTCTATTGCCTCTATCCTTTTCCTGTGCAATATCCTAATTTCCGTGTCTGCTCATTTCATGGGCTTCTTGGGTTTGGTTTGCTCTACATTTGTAGTCAACAGAAGGTTTCCTGTAACCTATGATTACTTTTGCTATCAACTTTGCAAATTTATTATATATGTGATATGATTTATTCGATTTGCACAATTCATGTTGAAAGCTGATAATCCAGTGCACTATTTCACACCTAACAGTTGCATGTCATCATATATCCCAAAGAATCGCTATTTCTTTTAGTTGTTGAATCTTTGTTGGATTGATCCATGTGTGATGTCCTGAATCCTCATTACTAATGGAATCTAAATGATCTCTGGATTGAATAGAAGATCCTTTCAATTGGTTAGAAGCCGTTACTTGAATGAAACTAGATTTTGTGGAATTATTTTAATATTTGACGATACATTATGTACCTTACTAAACAACCGATCCTTGTTTACCAACTGTAGACTGCAATAAAAAGTTCCCACGTTTGAATGTAAGGGCTTGGGTGAGGCTTGCTAAAAATGCATTATCTGTTGGTGATAATGCATAGTATACTTATGTCAATCTTAACTCTTTAAAGATAGATTTTTTTTTTCTAATACTGCCGAGATGAGTTGAAAAATAGCAGAATTGAATCACCATTTGGAGAAATTGAAATCACAATGTGGTAACTCTAAGAAATTACTGTTAAAATGGTTGTGAATGATTGGGAGAGAGGAGTCGATGTTGATCAAAATGTTGTTTTAATATCTGTACCCAACGTGCTTTGTCCAGATCTTGCACCCCCTGGGAAACACGTGTTACATGCCTATATGCCAGAAACCAAACCATTTGGACTCTGGGAAGGACTTGATCATAAAAGTGCTAAATAAAAGAACTCAAAGCTAAAAGATCTGAGGTATGCTTACTGGTAACTTTTGTCATTGGCTTTTCTTATGTTGTCATTCATGACAAATGCACTAATTGAAAGCCGTGAAATTCAATATTATCAGAAGGAATAATAGAACAAGTTCAGCTAACTTATTATGGAACATTTTAATGATAGTCCATTCAGAATTTGACTATGGTATTGAGGTTGAGGGAGTTTTACATTTTTTTTTTTTTGTTGATTAGGTTTTTTTTTTTTGCATCTTAAAGCTTGATTTGTTTAATTAGACCTAATTTTTTCTAGTTAATTGTCAAGTTTAAGAACAATATATATTGTATGCATAAATTTTGGCATTGGAGGTTGTGACCTAGAGCAATGACAAGTGTTATCAGCTCCGTGTGTTATGGCGTGGGGTTGAGTCACCTGAAGGTCAAGCCTCCGTTCCATAAAAATGTGTAGGGAAAGCTGCCTTACTCAACTATCTCTTCCAAACTATTGTAAGTGGGAGCCCTGTGCGTTGTGTACAACCTTCATAAGTTTTGGCATTCTTTTGATTTTTACCTATGGTGGAACTTCTTAAGAAAGTCTCAAGGTACATAATTTTTCCAATAATTGAAGCAACTTGGTTTTACCATGTATGATGTGATAATATTTGAACCATCATGTCTTTTAGTTTCTCTAAAAAAATTGTCAAAATTGCATATAATTTTGGAGTCAGAAGTTCATATTTCTGTGTATTCTTGGAATGTTGTCGACTTAATTTTTGAGTTTCCTATTAGCTACCTTGCTAATATCTCTAATTGTTCTCTCTTATTCTTTGAAATTCTCAAATGCTCATGTGCCATCAGATTATTTCCGGATAATCTGTATATAGTGTATGAAACAAGATAATTATTTTTCCTATTAAAGTAGCTCTTATTATTCCTTACCAATCCAAGTCATGTGGAGGGCCGTGGAGCGTGCTGTTGGTCTAGGTTTTGATCGCGAGAAGTGTGAAATGAAGTTGGTTGGAACCCCCTTGACACATCGAAGGTTTCTCCGGAGGAATAGAGGAACTTATGGGCCAGCTATACAGGCCGGTAAAGGCACTTTTCCAGGACATTCAACTTCGATCCCACAGCTTTACTGCTGCGGTGATTCTACAGTCCCTGGTATCGGAGTCCCAACAGTTGCTGCTAGTGGCGCCATTGTTACAAACTCATTGGTTTTTGTGTCTCAACACTCAGAGCTTCTTGACGCTGTTGGAATATGATAAAAGTTGTTGAGTTCTGTTTAATGTTTCTCTTGAATTTTTCCTCATTTTGTTGTATATTTATTAATATTGTATATAATGTTTTTGAGAAACAAGTATTTTTCTCTTGCTATAAAATTTAAATAATACACGTTTTTTTTAGCACACACTGAAATTAAAATGAACCTCACTGAAATCGGTTGAGTAAAAATCTTGGAATCTAATTTAATTAGATTTTTTCCCACCTTTTGAATTGGAAGCAAAAATAAAAATAACTCAAATGTTTTATGATGCATTTTTTTAATAATTGGTAGGAGAGAAGTAATGGAAGGGGAAGCTGCATTTGCAACGGTAAGACTCGAATTTCTCCCCTGGTGTGGGTAGGGGAGGAGGTTTTTAGTTACACACATAGAAAGATCAAAGTAGCTATCAGATAGAAAATACTGGTTTTAAGTTGTAGACATACCAATATTTTTATGATGATGATTACATTTACCTTCACTGCATAGGTAACATTTGTGAGTGGTGGAGCCTATTAATTAGATCAATGAAATGGTAACACATAAGATGATGTTTGGATATTTTTTACCTTAAATTAGAAGCACAAATAGATTGGGACTTATATAGTTTAGACCTGCTGAAGTAATTATTTTTTTGGAGACTTGCATAAGACTAAGGTCAAGTAAAAACTTATCGAAAATTTTTTGGATTGAAATTATAAATTATGTTTTGAACAATTAGTTTTTGAAACTAGAGAGTAAGTCCATTCATCCTTGTTACATATTGGTAGTGGGGGGATTAATGCATGGGATTGGATTATATATCTTGCTTGATCTTGAATTTCACATTTATATGTTAAAGTGGACCTCTAGATTGGCAGTCCCTTTTGGACTGTATATCCTCCATATAGGCGACTATTGAGTCTTATAGGAGAGGATGAGATACAGAATGGAAGGATTAAGGGGGTCCAGATTAGGGGGTTGAAAGACTAAAATATTCTCAAACTATAGTTTTTTTGAGCAACAAAAAAACAATTTTATTGAAACAAAGATGGTAATAAAGGGGGGACAAGAAATCTTCCTACAAAGTCAGAAAATACAAAGCTAAAGACCAAAGAAACAAAAACTAAAACACATCACAACCGGCACTAAGCATGACAAACAGCAGCCCAATCCCTAGAGACCATTTCTAACAAACATGAGATAGGATGGAATTTCAAGACTTATTAGTTTCGGTAATCTTGTCCAACGAAGAAGCATAGTAAATTTTCACAAACTAGTCTTGAATGCTAACCCAGAACCACCCAACTTTTCTTCAATGACCTTGTTCAAGCGTTCCACCATCTCAGGTGTAAAATGATTGATCCAATCACCCACTTCACCTCTCCTAAAGAACGTCTTATTCTCGAAGTGTCTAATGGATTTACCAGTTTTGTTCACCTCCAACTCTCTCATATTGTTAAAGTTGCACAACCTTGATATCTTTTCTATCACACCTTTACTCTCTTCATCTGAAGAGAATGGAACACTCGTAAACTCTGCTAGCCTCTTCATCTGAAAAATAATGTCTTCTTTCAAGTCCTCGTACATCAAAAACAGCACCTTTTGAGGCCTCTTCAGGCTCTCCTTCCAGTACCCCAATACATTGTCCCAGAAGGGCCCAAAACCGATGACACCCCTACAATACATGTCAAAAGCATCAATACACGATAGAGGCTCAAGGCTCTCTGGTCTAGGCTTAGACAAGAAATGCCAGGCGGAGACAAAGGCGTCGTAGGGATTGCGACAGAGATAAACAACGCGACAATTAGAGGTCTTGATTGAGTCAGGTAATGAATGGTATGGCATATGGGTGGAGAAAATGCTAGACTGAAAGTTGGAGAGGTTTAGAATATGACTGTCTTGATGGCCGTCTTTATTAGCAGAGAGATTGATCTCGTGAAAAGGGATGAGGTCGTGAGGGTTGGAAGTGAGAAGGGGGTGTTGGGAAAGCGTGTTGGTGTAGCGATGACGGTTGGCGATAGCGAATGTCAAGGCCTTCAACCAGGTGGTGCCTGATTTGGGCATGGTGGCGAGTATGAGGTCGGTGTCCTGAGCTTTGAAGTGTTGTTGGAAAGACATTACTCGCTGAATTTCCATTGAGGGGCACCAAAAGCCTTGGTAGAGATAGAGATCCAGACCTGTCCATCCCTTCTCTTTGGGAAGCAATGCTAGTGGATTGTCATGGCCATCTTCTTCTTCTTCTTTGTCTCTGATGATTGGATTGCTTTCCCTTCCTCGAGTGTTTTCCATGGAAGGTGGGGAGGGTGTGTTGCTATGGTAGGTAATCCACAAATTCAGTATTCTTGATCTTGATAATGGTTTTGAAAGTCTGCATAACCCAATGTTATCCATACACTATTATAGTGTTTGTGGCTTTCTTTTTTCCTTTCCCATTTTGCTCTGGACTTTTGTTTTGTGTTTGTCCTTTTTTTTTTTTTTTTTTTTTTTGGAGACTATTTTATAATTTTAATATTTTGTTTATAATTCTTGTCTCTTTTTGATAACACTTATAAATCAATTATTTAGTAAAAAAATTCACTAATTGTGTTTGATTGCAAAACATTTGTGAGTGGTGGAGCCTATTAAACCATTGAAATGGTAACACATAAGATGATGCTTGGATATTTTTTACCATAAATTAGAAGCACAAACAGACTGGGAGTTATATAAATTTAGACCTGCTGAAGTCACTATTTTTTGAAGCCTTGCATAAGACTAAGGTCAAGTAAAAACTTATTGGAAATTTTTTGGATTGAAATTATAAATTATGTTTTGAACAATTAGTTTTTGAAACTAGAGAGTAAGTCCATTCATCCTTGTTACATATTGGTAGTGGGGGGATTAATGCATGGGATTGGATTATATATCTTGCTTGATCTTGAATTTCACATTTATATGTTAAAGTGGACCTCTAGATTGGCAGTCCCTTTTGGACTGTATATCCTCCATATAGGCGACTATTGAGTCTTATAGGAGAGGATGAGATACAGAATGGAAGGATTAAGGGGGTCCAGATTAGGGGGTTGAAAGACTAAAATATTCTCAAACTATAGTTTTTTTGAGCAACAAAAAAACTATTTTATTGAGACAAAGATGATAACAAAGGGAGGACAAGAAGTCCTCCGACAAAGTCAGAAATACAAAGCTAAAGAGCAAAGAAACAAAACTACAACACATCACAGCCGGCACTAAGCATGACAAATAGCAGCCCAATCCCTAGAGAGCATTTCTAACAAACATGAGATAGGATGGAATTTCAAGACTTATTAGTTTCGGTAATCTTGTCCAACGAAGAAGCATAGTAAATTTTCACAAACTAGTCTTGAATGCTAACCCAGAACCACCCAACTTTTCTTCAATGACCTTGTTCAAGCGTTCCACCATCTCAGGTGTAAAATGATTGATCCAATCACCCACTTCACCTCTCCTGAAGAACGTCTTATTCTCAAAGTGTCTAATGGATTTACCAGTTTTGTTCACCTCCAACTCTCTCATATTGTTAAAGTTGCACAACCTTGATATCTCTTCTATCACACCTTCACTCTCTTCCTCTAAAGAGAACGGAACGCTCATAAACTCTGCTAGCCTCTTCATCTGAAAAATAATATCTTCTTTCAAGTCCTCGTACATCAAAAACAGCACCTTTTGAGGCCTCTTCAGGCTCTCCTTCCAGTATCCCAATACATTGTCCCAGAAGGGCCCAAAACCGATGACACCCTACAATACATATCAAAAGCATCATTACACGATAGAGGTTCAATGCTCTCTGGTCTAGGCTTAGAGAGGAAATGCCAAGCGGAGACAAAGGAGTCGTAGGGATTACGACAGAGATAAACAATGTGACAATTGGAGATCTTGATTGAGTTAGGTAATGAATGGTATGGCATATGGGTGGAGAAAATGCTAGATTGAAAGTTGGAGAGGTTTAGAATACGACCGCCTTGATGGCTGTCTTTATTAGCGGAGAGACTGATCTCTTGAAGAGGGATGAGGTTGTGAGGGTTAGAAGTGAGAAGGGGGTGTTGGGAAAGCGTGTTGGTGTAGCGATGACGGTTGGCGATAGCGAATGTCAAGGCCTTCAACCAGGTGGTGCCTGATTTGGGCATGGTGGCGAGTATGAGGTCGGTGTCCTGAGCTTTGAAGTGTTGTTGGAAAGACATTACTCGCTGAATTTCCATTGAGGGGCACCAAAAGCCTTGGTAGAGATAGAGATCCAGACCTATCCATCCCTTCTCTTTGGGAAGCAATGCTAGTGGATTGTCATGGCCATCTTCTTCTTCTTCTTTGTCTCTGATGATTGGATTGCTTTCCCTTCCTTGAGTGTTTTCCATGGAAGGTGGGGATGGTATGTTGCTATGGTAGGTAATCCACAAATTCAGTATTCTTGATCTTGATAATGGTTTTGAAAG
>NW_021025409.1:1631144-1646934 GCF_004153795.1 Camellia sinensis
CTCTTCACTAACATTCTCATCAAAATGTTTCTTTCTATGAATGACACGTCTTTCACGAAATGTAGGTTCAATCTCCATTTCAATTGCAACTTCTTTAGCTTCAATCATGGCCTCCAAAAATCCAGTTTCTCTATACTTTTCAAGAAATGTAATGAGTCCTTTTAATTGATGTATAGCAACATCAATATGCATGTCTTTAGCTTGAAATGTCTTGCTAACAAAGTTGACAGCAAAACAACAGATTGTGCCAGATAATCATACCAAGCAAAAATTCAAAATTCTCAATTTCAGATGTAACTAAGGATTGAGCTTCACACTTTGTATTGGGTTCATTAGATTCTTTTTCCAACTGAATTAAAGCATCTCTTATTTTTGGAGCTTGGTATTGTATAGCTTTAACACTTTCAATGCGAACTTTCCCAATGAGTTTGTGATAATGGCTCAAGTGTGAGACTTTTCACGTTGTCTTTGAAAAATTTTCACCTCTTTGTAGAAGATGAAAACAACACATATATGTGTTGTACCACTCTAAAGAAATAGATAGCTTTGGAACAAGAGTTAGCCATATCACAAAGGCAAGATTAAGACTCTGACACCCACATGGCGTGTAGAATGCTCTTGGATTTATTTCAAGTACTCTTTTTTGTACGCCTTTGTGTCTCCCTTTCATATTAGAGCCATTATCATATCATTGCCCTCTTATATCACCAATATTAAGTTGGAGTGTGTGCAATGCTTCTTTAAGTACATTAAAAAGTCCCAACCTTGATGTATCATCCACCTTCAAAAATTCTAAAAAGAATTCTCCTACCTTTACGGGACTAGTTGAAACATCTACACATCTTATCACAAGAGACATTTGTTCTTCATGACTAACATCTGGAGTACAATAAAAAATAATTGAAAAATATTTTGCTTTTTTGATTCTTGCCACAATCGTACTCTTGATCTCACTTGCTAACATCTGTATCAATTCATTTGGATTTTGTGATCAAGATAATGGTAATGAATTTCACTCTTTTGAATAAGTTGGATGTGCTCTTGCATTACTAGATCACATTTGGCAAGCATTTCAACTAAGTTTAAAAAGATTCCATTTCTTTTTTGATAAATCTTCTCATTGTCTCCACAAAAAGCTAAACTATTTTTAGCAAGAGTGATCACAATAGAAATTATCCTTAGCAACACTTGTCTCCAGTGTTCTCTCTCTTTATTGATTTGTTCTAGAGCACTTCTATCAATTGTTTCATTTTGCGTCAATCTACTTTCCAATTCAATTCATTTGCTCATGCAAATAAAGTGCTCATTGTTGTTTCATGACTTCTAAGCATGTTCTCCAGATTCTTCCAATCTTTCAATCCATCAGTAGCCAAATGAATTTTGTTCCCATCTTGCTTAAACAACTTACAACAAAAGCAAAATACTTTCTCTGAAGCATCTGAATATACTGGCCACTTCCTATTCTACTTCTCTCCATTGTGTAACTATCGCAAATAAAATGTAGAAGAAAAATGCCTATCTTTGTCTTCTGAGGGAAAATTCACACCATTACCTCTTATAGGACCTCTTTCAACTAATAAATCTCTTAAATTTTGATCAATCTTGTCCCAATTACTTGGGTCATAAATGTTTAGAGGTCCACATTCCACGTTGACATCTTCACTTTCATTAGATTCTACATTCCCCAAATCTTCATTCTTATTCTCATTCATATGTTCACTAGGTTCTTCAATCACCAAATCCTCATCCTCATTATTATTTACACATTGAGTAGGTTCTTCAATTACCTAATCTTCATCATCATTATCATTTGTACATTGATTAGTTTATTCAATTACCAAATTTTCATCAACCGAACTTGTAAATATTTACTTGTTTCTTGCTACCAAAATATTTATCAAGTATTCTCGATTGAGATTGAATTAATTGTTCTACTTTCAGCTTCTTCTCTCTCTTTTTATTTCCAGAATTATACTTCCAAGGAAACATGACTATAATCACAATTCAATCCACAAATCACAATCTACTAATTATCTCATATCTGATAGCAAATAAATAATAAAAAAACAATTTGATGAAGGGCAAAAAAATTAGAGAAAAATTATTCATTTAAAACTGATAAAGACCTAGGTAAAAAAAATTAGGACAAAATTATTTATTCCACTAAAATCTGATAAATAAAGAAAGTAAAAAAAAACTAGGGAAAATTTATTATTCCACTAAAATTTGATAAAAAAAGAAGGTAAAAAAAATTAGAATAAATTTATTTATTCTATTAAAAGATGATAGTAAGAGAGAGAGAAAAGACTTACTATGAGAGAGAGTGTGAGAGAGTGAGTGAGTCGCCGCCATGTCACGATTAATAATTTCCAATTTCTAGCCGGTACTCAATGCTCTACTTAGTGCTTCCTTCGTCACTTCGTGTGAGAGAGAGAGAGAGAGAGAGAGAGAGAGAGAGAGAGAGCGCTATGCTGAGTACACTCATTCATCACTCAGTGCTCTGTTCTGCTTAGTGCACTCATTTCTTCATCACTCAGTGCTCTGCTTAGTGTTTCCTATATTTTAATTTCATCAAAATGGGTTCAATTGGGTCAAACCACATCCACACTTATAAATAAATATGGATCCAACAAAATATTTTGAAGTCTTTTAAATTAGCCCTAAAACAATAAAAATAATTTGGATCTATTTAAATTTGTAATGTACTATACCATTTTACTAAATTTAGAACCCTATTTTGGATCAATTTATTGGGCCTAAGGTACAGACCTCAATGGCCTTAGCCCAAGGCTGGTACTGTCTACACCATCATCAACACAATGTCTCAGGAGCTCAAAGACATAGTGGTTCCAGCGAACCTCAGTTCCTTCGTCGCTGACTGACCACCACCACCACTACTATCCTGCCAATTGAATGTCTCTCTCTCTTTCTCTCTCTTTCTCCTCTTCCATCATCCAGATTTAGGGTTCCTCTTTCTTACATTTATGCATTATATATACAAGGGAGAAGGGATATAGGGGCCAAGGGGGTCACGTGCCCCCTTGACTTTTGCATTTTTTTTTTTTTTTTAAGGATTGTTTGTGCCTATATACAAAACATCCCATCCCACTTTGACCCCAAAAAAACTGGCACACGCACACAGTGGCGGAGGGAGGTAAGGCCAGGGGGTCATGTGCCCACTAGATTTTGGGATTTATTTATTTATTTTTAAAATTTTGCAAACATAAAGAAAATATTTTAAATCAAAAAAATTACAAAAATATTATTAAAATGAAATGTCAATGACATTGTAAAAATTATGATAACAATAACGGTTGTTTTAATTGAAAATGAAGAGAGTACTATAAATCATAATATCTATGAAATTTTATGAATGTAATGGTAATGTCATTATTATTGACATGCAAGTATAAGTAATCTCACTATAAATATATGAAATTTATTAGATTGTTAGTTACATTTGACATGTGAGGTTCACTCTCTATGTGTTTATGTACTATTAGTTGGTGATATCACATATTATTTGAATGTAATGGTAATGTCATTATTATTGGTGTGCAAGTATAAGTAATCTCATTATAAATATATGAAATTTATTAGATTGTTAGTTACATTTGACATGTGAGGTTCACTCTTTATGTGTTTATGTACTATTAGTTGGTGATATCACATATTAATGATGACGTGGTATTACCATTATATTGAATTTTTAATCAAATTTTGTATAAAATTTATTTTATCATTATATAATTTATTTTAAGACTTATATCTATATTTTTTTTGTATTGTCCATGATACACTAGTTACAAATAACATTTATTTTTCTAATGTTTCTTGAAATCAATCGTAAAAACTTGCGTGAAATATTTTTGTAAAAATTTTCGATATTGCAATTAATAAGTGTCCCTTCTAATTTAATTTTCGAGCTCCGCCACTGTGTATATATATATAGGCAAATATATGTGACATATATGTGAGTTTATTTTGGATAAGTGTGAGGGAATATCACCAGCATTTGTGGCCAAAATGAAGGTGAACTGCCCAAAAATGCCGTGATTGAAGCTAACTCTGGGGAACAATCATAGGAAGTGAAAATCCAACAAATTAGTGATGAACACTACTTTACGCACTGTGGTTGGGAAAAGCTCATCAATGACAACCATTTCACACTTGGGGATTTCGTAGTTTTCAGCCTAATCTCGGATTCAGTGTTCGACGTTGTTACGTATGGTCCCGATCACGAAAGTCCATGGATTCACCATCTCGTAAGAGCTCTCTCTCTTTCTCCCCTTTATGTATTTTATTATTCTAGGTTTATATAGTTACTTGAGTTTGAGATGCTTGCATGAGCAGATCCGTATGATAGGTGATCAAACAGAGGAGAGGGTCATCCACAAAGCTAGGATTCGTAATTTAGGTTACAAAGGGGAATAAGGAAGTGATTTGAGAATACTTTGTTCCTGGATTTCCCCAGACCTGCTCATTTCTTTTATTTATTTATTTTTTGGAGCTCTTGATTGTTCTTGTTGTTGATTGTACAAAATGTGTGGATTTTAATTTATTTATTTTTATTGTTACTATTGATGATGAAGCATATTGCAACTAATTAAAAAAAAAAAACATTTGGACAGATCTGTTCAATTTTGAATAGATAGATTTCAACAGATAGAGAACATTAGAACAGGTTTTAAACAGATAGGGAGAGAAATCCACAGATTTTGGACAAATAGGTAAAAAAATTGAACAAATAGGAAAAATGTTAAACATAGGGGAAAAAACTGAACAAATAAGAAAAATTTTGAACATCTAGGAAAAAAATTTGAAAAGATAGTCAACGAAAATCAACAGATAAATTATAGGATAAAATTGAAAATAAAATATCATTCAAAACAAACAAAAAGACTTTTTATCAAATTATTTTACAAATGATGGATCTCTCACTAATGAAAAATATCCACTTGACCTATTGTTTTATATCTTCCTTAGATTGGATTTATCACAAATTTTCTCAAATTATTACAATTTTTTTTAATTATGACCATTTACACTTTATTTCTTTTGTTATATTTAACACTTTTTGTTATGAATTTACACAAAATTAGGTTATGTGTGAAACACATCACATATTTATTGATCTTTTAGAATAATAAAATCTAATTTTTATTTATTTATTTATGATAATAATTCCCCTATATTCTATTTTTATTTATTTTGTCTACCTGATCTTTGTAGCAAAGTGTAAATGAGATCACCAGATAAGGATATTATTATCCTAAAAATTCAATAAATGTGTTTATATATGATTTGCTTTTGTATAAATCTATAACATAGTTCTAAAAGAAAAAGTCAACTATAACAAGATAAATACTTTGAGGGGATTAACTGTTGAATTTTATAGTTTAGTGGGACAAAATATAAATAGGTCAACCTAGTGATATTTTTTTTATACAATTTTATAAATTTTTAATTTATTGATGTAATGTGTAAACAAAAAAATAAATAATAATATTTAAAATAAAATTTACTATAATATAATAGTTGTGAGATAAGTGAATAAAAAAATTGTGTAGTTTGGTAGTTTGTATAATATTATTCATAAAAGAGAAATATCCCATACTATTAATTTTATGTCACTGTTTTGTATCAATTTTTATGCAAATATTTATGATTAGTTCATTATTAAAAAACAATCATATTCTAAAAATAAGAAGAACAAATAACATCTTATCAGGCGTTTAGTAATATCAAATAATAAAAAAAATAAAGGATAAATTATAAAATAAAATAAAATAACAGGATTTGAGTCATATAACAAAATAAATTTTAAAATTTTCAATTTTGTTAATTTAAACTGATACTTTGAATTTGTTTTCAATCTAAACTATTTGTTTGTTTTTATTAAGTAAAATCGATGAAAAAATAAATATTTTAGTCATTAAACTCATGAAAAATATTATTTTAGATATTTTATATATATCTATATTGAGTTTAGTGACTAAAATATTCTTTTCTATCAGTTTCATTTGATGAAAATAGGTGAATAGTTTATATTGAAAATAAACCAAAATGTTAGGATTTAAATTGACAAAATTAAAAAACTTAAGGTTTATTTTGTTAATAGACTCAAGCTCTGAGGGTTTTATTTGTAATTACCTGTAATGACTCGGACTTTAATTCACATTGGATTGATGTATAGTTGTGCTCGTCACCTTAAAACTTGTATGGTTGGCGGACTCTTGATATTGATGGGTTGGTAAGTGAAATTTAAATATTATAATTGAGGACCCGTGGGTGATGTTTGGAACCTTGATTGAAGCTTTAACAAGATATATAAGAAAGATTAAATAAAAAGCCCCAAGTTTGAGTTTGAGTTTTCGACCAACCTTTACTCTTTTTCCCTTTTCTCCTGCATACTTTGAATTTGAATGTGAGGCTGGAACCATTGAAAAGATTATTTTCGGGGCTTCGATTTGGATACAAGAACGACCTAGAACGGAGTCCCGATGAGAGGGTTATACCCGTTTGAAATTTCCATATATGTGCTGGAAACAGGTACGCTCGAGCGTGGAAAGATACGCTCGAGTGAACTGCGCGAATTCAGCAGCTTAAAAACGTAAGTTTTAGCTCATTCTTTGCATTTTCCTTTTCCTTCTTCATTCCTCTCACCCTAGGTCCAAAAACCCTAGGTTTTTGACCTCAAATAACTTCCATCTCCCTAAGTTTTGGCCAAGATCTTCTACCAAAAAGTGAAGAACACATGAAGATCAACATGTTCTACCGATTGGAATTCGGATTTGTGAAGGAATCTCAACAAAGCTTTGCTCTCTTGCTTGATTCTTGAGGTAGGGGTCCTAGTTCTTCTTCAATACTTCTATAAATAGATAGATTTGTGGTATTTTGATTATATACATACAAAACCTACATTTTTTAGCATATAGTGTACATTATGAGATTTGGGGGTTTAGGGTTTGAAGTGTTAGGGGTTCAATGGTTGGGTTAATATGGTGGATTATGAACCTTAGGTGTATAATCAATAGAGAAATTGAAATTAAGAGTAGTTGTGTGGGTGATTTTCCGACCACACTGCCCGCTTAGTAACCAGCTGGAGAGCACTGGCAGAATAGATGGCACCTGACTGACCTGCAACAGAAATATAAGAATCCCGCGGTGGTTTCGACCACCCGGGGGCACTCCGACGATCAAGTCAGTATATCTCTCAAAGATAAATCAAGTACTAAACTCACAAGCTTGAGTATCAAAAAACATACCTTAGACCCATGGGGGTGCCTCTCTTTTATAGCCAACATAAACCTAGTCCCAATAGAAGCCTGACTTCTATGGACTCAGGATTACTACTAATCTGGGACTCCCAGTGGGATTAGGATAAACTCTCTAAGAGTCTTATCTTTACCCAAACTGAAGTCTTCTTCCAATCTAGGACTCTTGTCCATATCCAAGTTGAGTTCCCTCTTTATTTTAGGACTCTTGTCCCTTATCCACTTATTTCGGATTCCGATATCTTCGGAGATAACCTCGGCCTTGCCGAGATCACCTTGGTATTCAGAAAATATATCCCCACAACTGCCCCCTAGGTTCTATTACCTCGACATTCTGAGTTGATGGAACCTACACTGTTCGTTCATCTTTGCCCCTCTGTCCGAGATCAAACTCGCCGACCTCAAAGTTCCCTGGACTTCGCTGTCACTGATGTCAAGAATCAAGTTTCATGCTTTCCAAGCTGCTTGAAATCGCACCTCCTAGCCGAGGTTCTGGTTCCATTAATTCGAAAATTCCAAGAGTTTTTGCAACTGCTCCACTCACACTCTCTGGTGAGTTCCCGATTTCCAGTCACTTATTTGACTCCGGCGATTTTCATACCGGCGTTCATTTCACTTTTGTAGGTTCATAAACTCTTTTATTAAGCTCAATCTTTCATAACTCTTTTGAATCCGTTTACTTGCCCTCTGTTGTCTTCTATTTTCGTCTGTCTTCAAGTTCTTGATTTATTGCTAAAATGCCTGGGACTGTTCTTGTCATATCCGCTTTCTGTTGCTAGCATCATGTCTGGTTCATTACTTTCTTGTTCTTCACATACTTACTTAGTGCCTGTGCACTTGGCTTTATTCTTTGAACTTTGTCATCTTCTTGACTTCTGTTTTTTTCTTTTTTCATTTAATTCTCTGGCTTCTTCGCTTTCTAGCTCTTTTGCTTAAATCCGTCATTTGTTCCAAGCTTTCATGCTTCTGCAACTGTCTTCGTTTCTCTCCTCCGGTGAAGCTTTACATCATTCTGTCATTGTCGTCAAACTTTGGCAAATCTCATTCCGACTTCCCTCTTTCTGGTAAGCCACTGTTCCTCCTGGTTTTATTTCTCGTTGCTTTCCAAGAAGCTCTGCTTTATTGTTAATCACCATTGTTTGTTTTACCCGTTATTTCCAAATCATCTTCTTGAATACACTGTTCACACATTTGTTGATTTCTGCCATTGTTCTTACCTTGACATACTTGTGCAATCTTTTTGTCTTGATTTCCTGATAGCTTTATCACCATTCTTGATTACGGATTACATTCTTGTTTCTGTTTTCTGTGTCTTTTTCCAGATTCTTGCTTTCAATCTTTGCCTTCAAACTCCGAGGTGCCAATCGTCGAGAAGAGCCTTGATCAAACTCTTCATGAAATTGAGGCTGAGCTCGAGGATGAGAAGGCTGCTGAGAAGTCTTCCTAACTGTCTTTTATATCTTGCCATTGATGCCGAGTAGTTTTGTTTTCTTCTTGAAATTGATTCCGAGGTAGTGGTAGGGAAGCTCCTCCAACTGACTGCCGAGGCTGAACCATTGTCGTCCGTCGAAGCAGATTAGTCCGACGTTCTTGCTTTCAGTCCCTAGTTCTTTAAGGTCTTCATTTTTGCCAACCTTCTCAGCTCTTAACAAGCTAGTTGATCATCTCGGTTGATCATATCTCGGAAACGTCTTTCTGTGTTATCTCGGCTATAACAAACTTGTAAATTGCTACAAATTTCAACAAGTGGTAGACTTCATAATCTTCGGTTAACTCATCTTGTAATTTGCTCAAAAATTTCAACAAGTGTTAACATTCCTTGCTCCTTAATTATCATTCATTCACCATGCACCTTCTCCCTGCCCCCTAATGTGAACGTTAGGATCACATTAGGGAAGTGGGCTTCGTGCTGTAGTCACAGACCTGATGTGTTCTTCTTTCGGCAATGTATTAAAACTTCTGGTATTTAATTCACCCCCTTTAGACCCTCTTTCTCTTGGCCTTTGCAAACTATCATCGCTGTTTCCTGAAGCATTTATTCCTTTCACAATTCTGGTCACCACTTCTGGCGTGCACTTTAGTGGTTCTAATCAAAACGACGTTTGACTTCGGCGAATCTTTTGCCGACATTTAACTTTGTGCACTTTTTAACTTATAAATTCGCTCAGAATTTCAACAAGTATTAAACATCATTTCGGTTTAACTTCGGTTAAGTATCATCTCAGTTTAACTTCAGTTAAACATCACCTCAGTTTAACTTCGGTTAAACATCATCTCGGCTTAACTTCGGTTAAGCATCATCTCAGTTTTTGAAGGTTTTTCCTTTTTTTGTCGCTTGTACTCTTGTACCTTTTTGTTCTTTAGATAATGTAAACTCTGCATATGGCCGATGTGCCTCCTTGTTCTTCAATGTCTAATTCAACTTTCCTTCTCTGAATGAAGCGCTCTTCGTCGCCCTCCTAGACGAGGATTTTCTTCAGTGTCTCTTCACTCTTTTTGGCTGGCTCCTTGCCGACATCATCTAGGACCTCCATGTCCTCGTCTTCAATCTCTGCCTTCCCTGGTTCCCGAATGTTGCAGGTAGTTTTCATTGCTGCCATGGAGCAATTCTTCGCCTGCAGTTGATCCCCTCTGACTCTTTCAATCCCATGTTCTGTGGAGAACCGCAATAGTTGATGCAACGTTGAGGAAACTGCCCCCATTGCATGCAACCATCGCCTTCCCAAGATGATGTTATAAGGTGAAGGTGTGTCAATCACGACGAATTCTGTTTTGATCTTCTTCTAACTGCTCTTGCAAGATTCTATACTTAGAATATTGTGCATGCCTTTCATACTTTGCCTCCTTTGTGCAATCTTCTCGGGGTTACATACCTCGGGTATAAAAACTTTTACTTCGGCAAGATACTGACCTGCAAACTTTTCATAAATTCTAACAAGTGTGAAACATATACTACTCAATGTTAACTTTGCAAACTTTTTCTCAAGTTTCAACAAGTGTTTAAACGGTGATCTCGGTCTAGCCTACTTGTAAATTGCTACAAATTTCAACAAGGATTAACATAACAAGTGTTAAACAATAATCTATTTGTAAATTGCTACGAATTTCAACAAGTGTTTAAACAATATACTTAGCTTTTACCTCAACCTGTAAATTGCTGCAAATTTCAACAAGTGTTAACATATACTGTAAATTTTTCTCAAGTTATAACAATGATCTACTTGTAAATTGCTACAAATTTCAACAAGGATTAACATAACAAGTGTTAAACAATAATCTATTTGTAAATTGCTACGAATTTCAAACAAGTGTTTAAACAATATACTTAGCTTTTACCTCAACCTGTAAATTGCTGCAAATTTCAACAAGTGTTAACATATACTGTAAATTTTTCTCAAGTTATAACAATGATCTACTTGTAAATTGCTACGAATGTCAACAAGTGTTTAAACAATATACTTAGCTTTTACCTCAACCTATAAATTGCTGCAAATTTCAACAGATGATCACATGTCGGCTCAACATTATCTTGTAAATTGCTACAAATTTCAACAAGGATTAACATAACAAGTGTTAAACAATAATCTATTTGTAAATTGCTACGAATTTCAACAAGTGTTTAAACAATATACTTAGCTTTTACCTCAACCTGTAAATTGCTGCAAATTTCAACAAGTGTTAACATATACTGTAAATTTTTCTCAAGTTACTCTGGTCACGAGTTTCTGTGTTGCGGTCGTCTCTTCAACGTCGAGGTTGATAGGTCTCCTACTCCCAACAGGAGCGTTGTCTCCAATCTGATCTTTCTGTCCGTCATTGGCCATCTATTCTTCTTTCTTTCATTGGTCATCTATTCTTCTTTCCGTCATTGGCCATCTATTCTTCTTTCTTTCATTGGTCATCTATTCTTCTTTCTTTCATTGGCCATCTATTCTTCTTTCTTTCATTGGTCATCTATTCTTCTTTCTTTCATTGGCCATCTATTCTTCTTTCTTTCATTGGTCATCTATTCTTCTTTCTTTCATTGGCCATCTATTCTTCTTTCTTTCATTGGTCATCTATTCTTCTTTCTTTCATTGGCCATCTATTCTTCTTTCTTTCATTGGTCATCTATTCTTCTTTCTTTCATTGGCCATCTATTCTTCTTTCTTTCATTGGTCATCTATTCTTCTTTCTTTCATTGGCCATCTATTCTTCTTTCTTTCATTGGTCATCTATTCTTCTTTCTTTCATTGGCCATCTATTCTTCTTTCTTTCATTGGTCATCTATTCTTCTTTCTTTCATTGGCCATCTATTCTTCTTTCTTTCATTGGTCATCTATTCTTCTTTCTTTCATTGGCCATCTATTCTTCTTTCTTTCATTGGTCATCTATTCTTCTTTCTTTCATTGGCCATCTATTCTTCTTTCTTTCATTGGTCATCTATTCTTCTTTCTTTCATTGGCCATCTATTCTTCTTTCTTTCATTGGTCATCTATTCTTCTTTCTTTCATTGGCCATCTATTCTTCTTTCTTTCATTGGTCATCTATTCTTCTTTCTTTCATTGGCCATCTATTCTTCTTTCTTTCATTGGTCATCTATTCTTCTTTCTTTCATTGGCCATCTATTCTTCTTTCTTTCATTGGTCATCTATTCTTCTTTCTTTCATTGGCCATCTATTCTTCTTTCTTTCATTGGTCATCTATTCTTCTTTCTTTCATTGGCCATCTATTCTTCTTTCTTTCATTGGTCATCTATTCTTCTTTCTTTCATTGGCCATCTATTCTTCTTTCTTTCATTGGTCATCTATTCTTCTTTCTTTCATTGGCCATCTATTCTTCTTTCTTTCCCACAGACGGCGCCAAATTGTGTGGGTGATTTTCCGACCACACTGCCCGCTTAGTAATCAGCTGGAGAGCACTGGCAGAATAGATGGCACCTGACTGACCTGTAACAGAAATATAAGAATCCCGCGGTGGTTTCGACCACCCGGGGGCACTCCGACGATCAAGTCAGTATATCTCTCAAAGATAAATCAAGTACTAAACTCACAAGCTTGAGTATCAAAAGCATACCTTAGACCCATGGGGGTGCCTCTCTTTTATAGCCAATACAATCCTAGTCCTAATAGGAGCCTCACCCTAATGGACTTAGGATTGCTACTAACCTGGGACTCCCAGTGAGATTAGGATAAACTCTCTAAGAGTCTTATCTTTACCCAAACTGAAGTCTTCTCCCAACCTAGGACTCTTGTCCATATCCAAGTTGAGTTCCCTCTTCATTCTAGGACTCTTGTCCCTTATCCGCTTATCTCGGTTTTCGATATCTTCGGAGATAACCTCGGCCTTGCCGAGATCACCTCGGCATCACGGCCAGGACACGTGGCACCTCGGCTGACACGTCGGCGTCACCTTGCCACGTGTTGGTACTTAGAAAATATATCCCCACAGTAGTGGTTTAAGAAATTTTAATTTTTGTTGAAAATCTTAATTTTTCCTTGAAAATCCTAAGTTGATTCATTATGATAATTAACGATTTTGCTAAAATTGAAAGTAGATTCAGGAAATTGGTAGATTGAATTATATATGTACAAGTTTAATTGGATTTTGGAGGTGTTTCAAAATTATGTTAAAAATTAGCGATTGAACTCTTATTATGAACATTGTAAATCATGCTATAATGTGAAAGGAAGATTGGGGAAATGACTTATTAATGATATAGATGACATAAACTTAGTTATGGAATGTTGAAAGGGGATTCAAGAATTTATCTTGAAATATGTTGAATTGTAAATAGTGTTGTTGAATTAGGTTGGGTTGGCTTATATTGAATAGTGTTGAATGATGTTGAACCAAATTGTGTTGGATTATGATGAATTGTGTTTAAATCATATTGAATTGTGTTGAGTTGAGTTGTGTTGGGTGTGTTGAGTTTGAGTTGTGTTGTGTTGGGTCATGTTGAGTTTGAGATGAGTTGGGTTGGATGGTGTTGTGTTGGTATCTAGGGGGAAGTTGAAAGATGATACGGAATTTGTGATAAGATGATGAGGTGAAGATTTAAGAATTTTATTGTGTAATTAGAAAGTGATTTTATACCTCAAAACTAAAAGCCCAACTTTATATTTAACTCTAGTTATGAAGTTTTATTTTGGAAAATGAGGATACTTCAATCAATATTAAATTTATGAAATAAAGTCTATGTTGGGTTAAGATGAGTGTGAATAATGATAAATGGGAGATTGTGAAATATGACGATGTTATATGAAGGAGTTGTATCAAAGAAAATTAAATGTTGGAGATTTAATTTATAACCGTGGGTAGTAATTGATAATCAAGGTGTTTAAAAAAAAAAAAAAAGAATTTGAAGACCTGATGATAACATGGACAAGTAGAGAAATAGTTTGAACCCAAGAATTGTGAATACTTTAAAGATGAGTCTTTGCCTCTACGAATGTGTTGTTATATGTTTGTGTGACAAAACAATGAATGATTTAATGGATAATGAAAAAGGTCGTGGAACATATTTGTACTTGTTATGTGAATGAAATTTTAATATATGGTGGAGGTATATTGTAACTGTCACGACCCCAAACCGCCCCTAGTAGTTTGGTGCCGTGATGGCTAGTAATCCGAGATTATCGAAGGCCAACTTTCAAAATTCACACACAATCAGAGTATAAATATATGGGACTCACAAGTGCGGAAGCAATAATCTAAAATACAAGTGGTCCATAAGAGCAGTGCATAAGTCAAATGGAATGGCATACATCTTTACATAGCTTTAAAACTTGAATACAAATAAAATGAAGTACAAAAATATATATTACATCTTAACAATAGGCTTCTCAAGCCAACATAAACATAATACATGGAATACAAGTCGAGAGACATAATCTTCAAAATTTGCCGACATAAACAAAAACACTTGAGCTAAAAATCATGGGACATGATCTTCGGAATTGCCGACATCCTTACAGCCGACATAACATGCATACAAAACACACATCTCGGCGTAGCCGACTTCTTGCTTGTTACCAACATATATACATAGGGAGGGTGAGCTTGGATACTCAGTAAATGGTATAAGTAATAAAGGGGTTAAATGAATGATTCCCGAGATCTTTCAAAACAATACATAATATATCTTTGTCAAAACCATACTTGTCATAGCTTGTACAAAACATGAGATAAATCTTGTTCATCAAACTTGATCTTACAAAACTTACGTACTTAACATGCGTCAAATCTTATAACATAACCTCGGCATAACCTTGGTCCTTCAAAACTTACTTACCTACTTACAAGATCCACGCGGTAAACCGCCAGTGGCAAAACAAGACCAAGCAAGAGCCCGTAGCCCTTTAACACTTGGGTGCTGCGCAAGTTTAGAGTCCTCCAGCACAAGGGACCTATGTTACAAGAGCCCGTAGCCCTTTAACACTTGGGTGTTGCGCAAGTTTAGAGTCCTCCAGCACAAGGGACTTTCCGAGAAGGTCATCAAAACAAAGCTTACTTGATACATTGCCATTCAAAACAAAACTTATACTTGATACACAAAATAGGGATATCATTCATGCTTAACAAATACTTTTATCAAAACAAGGCAAAGCTTTATCAAAACCTTAAGAACATAACTTTATTAAAATACCACTCACATTAGTTCTTGGGACGTCGGGGTCAAGGCAAAGGTCCAAGTCCTACAAACACATGGCAAATACACTGAACATACTTCTCAAAACAAGTCTCACATACATGCAAATGACCTCGGAAAACATGCTGGAAGTCAAAACACTGTTTTACATGTCAGGAAGACATGTTGGGTACCAACCAGGTCTTTGCCGAGGTCTCACACCTCCTGGCCGAGTATGGTTACCTAGGCTTCTCGGCGTGCGGCTGCATGCCGAGGTGCGCACAAGACAAACTAAAGGTGTAAGTGATCATGCAAGGTAGGCCAAGGTGAGATACGATGCTTGGCCTAAGTGTGAGGTCTAGGTAAGAGTGATCTCGGCGACTACACCTCGGGAAGTGAGGTCTGGAGATCTGGGTTTCCACCCGTGAAGAACAAGAAGAACATGAGCATGAAGAACATGAAAAACATGAATGCCAAAATCCTAACTTCTTTATTACAAAAATCTGGGATTTCATGCTATGAGTTCGAAAACATGGACCTGGGTACCCATACTTGAAAATCATGTAAAAACAAACACAAAAACACGGATCTTGGCATGAGCTTTCGGACCAAAACATAACTTTCCTTGAAGAACACATGAATGTTATTTTCTCTTTCTAAAACCGAACTTCAAAGCAATGCATGGCTTACAAATCATATTCAATCATGCAATGCAATAACATGAACATAAAGAACAACATGGGTAGATCAAGAATCTAACCTTAGAACACGGATCTAACGAAATGAAATGTTTATTGAATATCCATTTGTGCATTTATTTTCTGTTTAGAAATAACTGATTTGGGCTATCGGTGGAGGATAGTCGAGATTGTTGTAGACAATGCATGATGATTAGACAAACTGA